>CAIGRF010148187.1:7216-18384 GCA_903798235.1 Fraxinus ornus
GGAAGAATTGGTTCAAATGATTTAGGGTTTGGCTGGGTCAAATGATTTTATTGTATATAGATATAAAAATAAAAATAAAAAATATTTTTAAATTATTAATTAAAACCTGATTTTTGAAATGTTAAACTTGTGATGTAATTTGTGAAATTAGAAATCTAATCCTAAGTCTAGGTGTAATTTCCTCATAAATTAAGCCTAGAGTCAGAACATGTTGGCCGACCAAAATGTTTGCAAAAAGGCAGTAAAGGACAACCCATCCCATTTGAAAGGTACGCAACCATAAGTGTTGTTCCCATAAAAAAAAATTAATGTTGACATATTGGGCAAAAGCTGGCAATGTACCAATGTTTCTATCTTGCACCACGGTGTCGATTCCCCGATCGACCTTCGCCGGAGGCACTCATCACTTTGACGAGTGGTGAGAGATCGAACCTTGGGTTTTGACATTTCCTTGAGCATCTCGCTTATGAAATAAAAATTCGGTTTCCTTTTTACCAAACAAACTTTGCTGCATATGTAGGTCACGTATTTGTTTCTCTAGCTGTCGAGGCTAACGAAGTCGAGGAGCTTTCGCTAAAGGATGTGGCTTCTTCCTTCTGATTTCATACTAGAGTTAGGCATGTTGATGGCCAATGGGTGAACTCCAATTTTAAGATAAATCTGGAGGTTTTTCTTATTTCAAGCACGGCTAGAATAAATAAATCCAAATGAAGCAGATCAGCCTATTACTCGTTGAGACTTTGTTTTGCCTTTGGATTCATAATTTTTTTTTTCAATCTGCCCCATTCTTCGTTTCCCCCTTTCTCTGGAAAAAGAAAACTTCAGATCAGTAGCCATTTTTTCTTCATTACTTGGTTGCTGTCTTTCCTGATTTCTAGTAGAAACTTGACCGAAAAACCATATTTTTTGGTGACCTTTTGATTGTGGTTACTGTACCGTTTTCCACGGACGGCGTCAATCTGTTGACCCCAAAACATGTTGCCAACAGAATTCCGACCTCATCCACTCCACGTGGACATCACCTGCACATTGAGAACCCCATTAGGAGGTAAAGGCTACCAGTCGAGAAAAAGGTCCGACGACCGTTTGCATTCCGACGGTCAGGTCAACTGCTAGACAAAAAATATTAAAAAAAAAAGTAAGAGACGGGAGAGGGGATTTTGGTTCGGATTTTTGAATGAACGTCCCTTAAAATGGAATAGATTCATATATATATATATAGAAAATGGAAATGGGCCTTATCCAAGCCCAATATGAGATGATTTTATTGGTATAACATGTATAATTTCCTAAAATGGAAATCAGTTGTAAGCTGTACAGAAAGGGCCTGAACGGTCCAATAGGATTATGTGGATCATAAAAGGGCCGGGTCCCCAGCCTCATGTTCATCATCCTCAAACTAGAAAATTGGCGCAAATGATTTATTAGAGAATCAAGCTACACGTATAGATTTTTCTACATAATTGTTTCACGGATAACATGTGGCAAAACATCATTAAAAGATGGGAATAAAACAAGAAGACAAACAGACGGACATGATGCTGCCACAACAACACCCTATAAGAAGCCTATGAATCTTTCCATGTACTTTGTGAATAATCCTTTATTAGCACCACACCAACTTTTTTCTTGGATATTGCAAATACTTATTTTTCATCTAGATTTAACCATAGTTACAAAAGTCAGATAGATTGGACAATCCAATCTAGAAAAGTAACGATTTTCAACATCATCGATGTCAAGTACCGATACATTCACTTAAATGCAATGTCACATGAAATAAAGTTGTTTGTACATATGAAAAACAAAGATAGCATTACAGATGATGAGGTAGCAACACTACATTTGACTAGTTTAAATTTGTTTGTGTCCAACATTCATTAAATACTTGCCAACTCACAATCTGTCAATTATTTATGTACATGTAGCATTTTCCATGTCACATGAGTCATTTAATTAGACTTATTAAGTGTGGTCACCGTCAGGGACGGACCTAGCACCCGGCCAGGGGATGCGGCCGTGCGTGTTGGGCTTCGTCGGATCCTCGGAAAAGTTGGAAATTTTCGTCAGGTCGTTGGCAACTTCTGAGTTCTGTCCCCGTTGCTGGTTCGTCTTCTCCGTCTCTGCTTCTACCTTCTTCTGCTTCTTTTTTTTTTTTTTAAATTAGGATAGTTCTATACCAAAAAAATGGATATTAAACCACATCATTAACCAAAGAAGAAGAAGAAATTAAGAACAAACAATTGTCTCAAAACAGTAAAGGCCATCGAATTCAGGTGCGAATCTGGACTTCCTTTGGTGACTATCTTCCAATTTCTTGGATTCTCGTGACGAATTATTTGTTTGTTTGGCCTTCTTCACCTCTTCAATTTTGGTAGAAGCAAATTGCCTCTGTTTCCGCTGCACATCTTCATTAGGAGGAGACAAAGAAACGCCAATTTTGGGCCCAAGGCTCGGCACAAAATGTATAAAAAGAAGTGAAAATTGATGTCAACATTGTTGAACTTTCAGAAAACACAAATTTATGCTGAAGGGATTTTGAGAAAATTAGGTTTTTTTTTCTGTTTGTGTAGAATAAAGGAACAGAGATATTTTATTTATAGGTGGGGATGGGGAAATATGAAATGCAGAAATAGTCTCCGTCTCTGTTTGTCTGATTTCTTTGATGATGGTTTAGTCGTTTAGGTATACTTGATTTTTCTGCAAATTGAAATCAATAAACTTGTTGTCTTGTGATGTTGTGCATTGATTTGGAATGAGAAATTAGTTGTATTTTTATCATTTGATTTATTTATCATAAATTTGAAACGAGAATCCGAGATTGTATTATATGACTTATGAGATTATGAGAAATTAGTTCACTGATTGTCTGATAATCTAATTTATGTGTTGATGTGTTGCACACTTGCATTATTTGAAATTTTGAATTACGAGTTTTAATTTAGGGTTTAGGATGATCGAGTTGTGATTTAGTATTTTGGGTTGTATTGAATTATGTTTTCATATATATATATATAATTTATTTTTATGTTTTAGTGCATTGACATATATATTGAATAATTTTTAATATTATGTAATTAAATATTAATAAACGATCTTACTTTTATAATCGTTGATTGTCGACGTTGACCGATCAACGTCTGCCCGAGCTGAAATAGTTTGTTGGGTCCGTCCCTGGTCACTGTTGTAGATAACATTATTCAATCTGGAAACCACCAAATCGACAATGAACCAGTCGAATAGAGTTGACAATTTTGCAATTGAGCTGGTCAAAATCCTAGCCATCCTATTAGTTTGCAAAATAATTTCTACTTACCGAAACGATTTGGGCATGCTTGCATGCATGCACAGCAGTAAAAGTAAAAGTAAATACTTGAACCTCACCCAATGTATATCTAATTATCAAGTTAGAGGCATAAATTTGAACTTCTCCATTTTTTCAAAAGATTATTATAGAAATATGTGTTGGGTCCAATCGCGGTTTAACCGAGGCTACTTTCCAAGTCAGGTCAGCCATATTGGGAATACTGTGCACATCCATTGCAAATGAATGCTTCTGGGCCATCGATGTCGAGCTTTTTCTTGTGAGTTATTCAATATGTGTCCCCTCTGTTCATCAGATAATTCCTCTAGCTATAGACATCAGACAGAAATAATGAGATAAATGATGAGGACCACACTACAGTGAGATAGAGAAGATAGCCTATTCAGTTTTGGTATTTAGGAAAAGGAAATATCAATGATGAGGACAACACTACAATTTGATACTATTATAACCTTCTTCATTTTCACCTATTTTACCGATATTTGAATACATTAACATCGTCAATACTAACAGCTTTATTGTCAACTTTTTATACTCGTATAGTAGCAAAGGTGCTTTTTAAGTGAAGTTCAATAGACAGTAAAATGACATTTGCGTTGCCCTTTTAAAACATGGATCTTACTACATGTATATCAAAATTTACATAATAGATTATATAGTAACACATGACACTCGATCATTTGTCAGTTTAAAACGTGATCAACTTTTTCATCCAATTTTTTCCCTCCATCTCATATTATATAATCTATTATATACGTTTTTCAACTTTTTTTTAGCCCCCAGAGCATAGCTCAGAGGTGCAAAGGACAGAAGTGATGTAGTCTCAGTTGAGCTGGCAGTCGCAATGTGAGAGTTCGATTTCTATCTCTAACAATGTTTGAAATTGGACTCTTTGTGAGTACCAGTATGATAGCTCTTATACCCTCACCTGTTGAGACACATCTCGCGATTTACCTCCTCCACAATGATCTAGGGAAAGCGGTGGAGGGCCTCAAGGTTGGAGTTCAACCTTTTTTATTATATACATTTTTTATAGAAGTAACAAAATATTTAAAATATTAGACATGTACACTGTACTCGCCTTTTTAATGTCCATTTGGACGGATTCAATCTACAAGGTCCTTAAACGCTGCAAATATAAAAAGGATGATCCTGTCGAGAATTGAAAGTCGAAAAATTGTATCCACATATAGCAAAAATTGGGATTGTACAACCCTGAAATTAGACATTTTATCTCGTACATACATTCACGGATAGATAATGTAGGACATATTAACCTCGCGTTTGGGTGGGATTCAAACGACAGACATTTTAAGCAAAATTTCAAGTTTCAACAGTTGGAAATGCATGTGGGTCCCTATGTTGCCATCATTATTGACTCAAAATGATGCAAATTACAGTAAATGCTATTCTCTCAAATAGACTGTTTGTCTACCATTATTCAAAAAAATTGTTTGCTACAGTAAGATTCTCCCCCACACATTCACCCAATAAAATATTCTATACATAAACGAATAAAATTACTTTAAATTTCAACCACACATTCTCCAAAAAAATACTATTTATTACACTATTTCTCTTTCAATAATGGGGGAGAAACACACCTTGAATTATACGTCAAAAGGGTATACAGGTAATTATGCAGCCACTGGTCAAGAGGGTACCCAGGTAATAAAATTTGCTGAAAATTGCTTCCAGACAGGAGCTGAGTCCCCAAAAAAACAAAAAAGCAGATGCACGAGCACCAACCATGCACCATGTTCCTATGCAGCCTAAGACTCAGAATCTAATCATTTTGCATTAAAAACTTTCTTAAAAAAAGCTGTAACCATAATAATCCTGTTCACAAGCCTCTTACTAAACTATATTATAAGTAATTATTCCCTAAAATAAGCAAAAAGTTCCAGCAATGTTACCTCCATCTCCAACATTAAATCCAACTTTTGCCTAACAAAATCATTCTTCCATTGATAAAAAAACAAAAAACAAATAAGAGAAGTAGGTTTCTCTTAAAATAACCCTTTCAATCTATAAGAACCAGCCTATCCAGACCATCCTTTACAAGTCTTTCTCCATATAAAGCAGACTTTCTGGTCCCCTCATCCAAGTTTTTAGATGGCAAAACCCGCAGAGAACCGATTACAATTTCACCCTTGTTTTAACATTGAAATTTCGATACCGGCATAGGCATTGGGCGTTGGTGGGCGGCCGCAACCGGATTGTGTTGGCGAGTGATTCCAGCACCAGTAGCTGAGTATGATGAAGACGAGACAGCCACGCGTTCGCATTGAGGACACATGGTAAGAGTGGTTGGAGGGTTCGTGTTCATGTAAAAGTGTGGGGAGAGCTTCAATGCTCTTAGATCGTTCACTTCCTTCTGCAACCGCCTGTTTTCCACCGTTAGATGCTCACAGCGCCGCCTCAAGTAGTCGCAATCAACTTCTGTTTGCTTCAATTTGATCCTACAACATTTGTAAACGACATTCAATGTACAAATCGACTACTATATTGTATAAACTCTTCTCAGTAGTAATTTTCCACTCAAAATCATTGGACTAGTAACATGTCAAATTACCATTTTTCAGAAACATATAAACAATCTATTGGATGCCAATTATACCCTTGACTCGGTTGATAAATAACTAACCTTGCCCTCCTGTTCTGGAACCATACCTCCACCTGCCTTGGCCTCAGATTCAGCTCCTTCGCCAAAGCCAACTTTTGCTTCTGCAAACCCCACAAAACCAATGGTTTAAAAACCTGCCCGGTTTTCTGTATTTTTCAGTTTAATTAGCCGGAGTACCCCTGACCCATTAAAAATATTTAGCAAAAATGTCACTAACCGGACTGAGAGTATTATATTCCTTGAATGTTTCTTCAAGCACCGCCGCCTGTTCCTTGGAGAGCCTCAGTTTCTTCCTCCCTTCCACATCGCCGCCGTCATCATCCTCCAAAGAGCTGGTGGCTCTCTCACCGTCGTTCTCCTCTCTCTCACCCCTCTTTCCACTCACACTTGACGCTGTACTGTTTGGTGATGACGCCATCACTACTTCCTCACAGTCTATTACAGTCACAGGCCTGTTCACATCGATTCCTCGAAAAAATGATCTGGTCTCAGCAATGCGGTCTGGGAATTTTGGAAAATGTTAGATTTTCTCTAAATGAAGTCTTCATTTTTTGCTTCTATATTTTCATTTTATTGAAAATTCGATTTCTGTCAAAAAACAAAAAGGCAAGTCTTAAAAGAAAGATAATTTTCTATGAAAATCAAAAGTTTTTACAATCATTTTGTCAGAAATCAAACATCCAAGCACAGAGTTGGCAAAGAAAAACATGTGAAGATGGTAAGATTCGTGTTCTTCACAAAATAAAGCATAAAAAACAGAAAACAGAAATTTACCAGCCGGTGATTTTAACAGATCATTCCCATGATAATGCATAAAAGGCAAAGCAGACTTCATTAGATTCAAGGGGAGATTGGGTGTGGGTGGATCCAGATTCTTGTTATCTGGACATCTCAAGCTCAAACTTAAATCGTCATCTTTCTCATCCATCTTTTTTTTCCTATTACTCCTTTTTCTCTCTCTAAAGAACCCAAGAACTCCTTCTTTCGCTCTCTGTATGTCTTGGCCTTTATAGAGATGAGAATCCAAGAGAACAAAGAGGGGACAGGAGGAGGAGAAATTGGCTGGTCTTTTTTCAGCAGATGAGTTACAGCTTTTCTTAGGCCAGTGCAATACAGTCTAAGATTGTAGACTAGGACCTACCTGGTCTACCCATATAAATTATAAGTTTGTTTGGGAGGGATTGTAGACTAGGACCTACCTGGTCTACCCATATATATAGGCTATCTTTGCCCACATTAAAATTTTTATTTTCATTCTTCTAGTCATTTTCAACCACAAATTCTTGAATACAATAATATTTTTCATCACATCAATAATTTTTCCTTTTTTTAACCACACATTCTCCATCAATTTATTATTTCAAAATATATTCTTATAAAATAATGTGGCTCAAACACGTTCATATATATATAGAACGTGTATATATATAAAAAGTAATGCTATTTTGGTTCACTGAATTATAATTTCAATTTAGATGTTTTTAATGTGACATTAAATTATAAGTAAATTAATTAACGTGTGATCGTTGTTTAAATTGGGTTATAACTTCAATCGTAGTATTACTAGCATATAAAAGATAATTTTTAGTTGAAATTTTTCATATTTGTTCAATGATGACTTGTGTCAGAGTATTGGCTCAATGATGATGGTGGGATGGGATATGGACTTCGATTTTTGAGCTGCAATTACATTGCCTTGGGACTTGTACTAACCATAGGTTTGAGTTTCAACTTATGGGTGTGGCTTGCGATAAAAATTAATGGAATAAATTACTTGTATATAAAAATGGTACATAAATAATTACATAAAATGACGTAGAGAGAGTAAAAAATTGATTGTATTTTAAATTTATAGATAGTAAAGTACCATGCGATATTATGTAAGCATATATGTAAACCTTTAATCATTTATTTACATGTAGCAAGATCCAAAATTAATTTCAAACATTATTCTTTGTTTGACTGATCTTTATAAACTGTTAAATAATTTTTCATTCACACATTCGATACGATAAGATCTACCAATATTATTCATTTATCTTGCTCATTGTTATCTATTTATCCCCATTTGATGACATTATTTTAAGAAAATAGAGTTTTGAAAAATGTGTGATTAATAAGTATGAAAAAATTTTAAATTTACGTTCAAAATATTTTATTTTATAGCTACGTGATTAAAAATGAATATAGGAATTAAGAATTTTGAAATAAGAGTAATGTTATTTAGCACCACTAGTACTTAGCACCAATTTAGGTGGCAATAGATACTATTAAATGATAGGTTCATTTAAATGTAAAGTCAAAACATTTATTTAATTAAAAAAAGGGTGAATCGTATCCTTGACGGCCCCCACCTGCCCTACCCTAGGCCTTGGTGATGGAGGTAAATCGCAGGTTATGCATTCAAGGATACAGGGTGGAAGGTTGCTTGTACACTTGCACTTACCCAATGGTCAAATTCATATTTCAGGATTTGAACCATTGACGCGGCAGCCTCAAGTAAAGTTGGAGTTTTTCCACCTTCCCTCTTTTACCACTTGGAGATGTGTTCTGAGGGCAAAAAAAAAAAAAAAAACATTCTTTTAATTGCAACTATCATAAGTTGTCAGTGTTTATAACACTATTACTGCAAGAATATTTTTGAATTTGGCTATTTGTACAGCCCGAGGTGCACAGCTCGGGTCACAGCACTCTCACAAAACCGCGGGCCCCACCTCTGCATGTGATTATTTTAATTGCGGGCCCCGCCCCTGCATGTGAGACGGCTGTGACCCGAGCTGTCACCCGTGCTGTGGTTGTAGCATTGCTCAATATTTTTCTTGAAGTAATGATGTCAAACGAGGGCTTAACTTACAAAAACAAGTTTTGATTTGATAATATAGGAATGTCAAAACGCACAATTCCTACCCTGTTCCGATTTTTATTTTTATTATTATTATTTAAAAAAATTTAAGGTATAAACTAGTAAGTCCCTATTTGAGACTGATTAAAATTTAGATTTTAATTTGAATTAAAGTCAATAATTAATTTTAATCACATATTTCATAGATCTCATAAATTTTTAACTACATACATAATCAACTTTTATCAAAATCTACTAAAAATCCAACTTTATTTCCCATCAAGTTGGGACAAATAATATATATTTTTCCAACGGTCCCCATCCCCCATCTAGCTCTGTTTGCAACCACAATGTCAACATGAAACTTTGATATCGTAGCACGGGTCTTCCATTCTTAAGAGTTTTAACCCTAGTTTGGTGGGAATTAAAATCAAATTTTTAGTTATTTTTAATAAAAAATGATGAAGTGTATGGTTGAAAAATTGTGAATTTCGTAAAATATAAGGTCAAAATTAGTTATTGATTTTGATTTTCATTTAAATTGAAATTAATTTTAATTTCTATCAAACCAGGACAAAATAATCTAAGAATGGAACTATTCATTTGTTATAATAGTACATGAGTAGAGAAATATGCAGGGCAATCCCAAAACGTTTAAAACATAGCATATGCATTCCAAATCTTTTAATAAACGTGTACAGTGATATATGGACGGTAAAGAAATATCTTTCTTTTTTTAATTTCTTTTCTCTTTTTTTTTATATTTAATTATTTTCAATCGTGTTAGGTGAAAAAAAATAGAGGTACCCTTAACAAAGGTCGAACGTTTGACAAAGTCGGTCCTGAGGTCCTTGTATCTTTAATTTATTAAAATGTAGAAATATTGGTCTTGCAATTCAAAAGATGGGACCGTGATACACATTTTAAAAGTTTTGATATCCGCAAGTTTTTTCATTATATTTTTTTGCTAAGCATGTTTAAGCCCCCGTCGACGGCCATTATTTTAAAATCATTTAATTTGTATACACATTTACACTAAAAATATTTTACACGTAAATTCCAACATTTTTCTAACTTTTTAACCACATACTCTCCAAAAAATAATTGAATGCACTTAAGTGCTATAGGGTCAAAAATCACACTTGGTGGTCCAATTACGAAGGATCGAGACAATTTGGTTGTGCCTCTTCTTGTTTCTTCCTCTTTGTGATTTCTAGCCTCTGTCTTCTTACCTCTGTGACTGCCATCTTTGATCATTCTCTGTCGGTTCATTATTGGCGACTTGGACATTGGATTGTGACCTTCCGTGTGCTGCTTCCTGCCTCCGATTATGCCATGTTTCAATCCCGTTTAGTGATGCTCCTGTGCAGTTACTTTGGCCGATTTTGGATATCCTTTGTGGTCCATTTGAGGGTTCAATTTGTTCGGTGTAGCCGTGTGGTTTTCAGTCGGAGGCCTCGATCAATTCATTTTGGTGCCAAATCATTGGAGCTTTGATGGGAGAGTTTTACTTTCAATTTACATTGATTAATTCCATTGTTTATCTATTAGTTAACTTACTTCGTGTTTGTTAATTGTCTATTACGTGATTTATACTCTACAAACTAAATTAGATAAGTGCAAGATAATAGATGTATAAGCAAGTTCATCAAACTCCTTTTTTCTGATCCTTAGTCATAGTTGTAGACAAACTGTTATTAATGGCTTTTAAAACCTTTCGTTGTACTAAAATCCATTTTATCTTTTGTCGACAAATAGAAAAATTACATTTACTGTTAAAAACACCCAAGTTAAAATGGTACGCATACATCTTAATAGATAAGACATGTAGTACATGAAACAACCTTTACGGAGACAATCACACAAAAAAATCCTAGAGGTTGCAAATAAACACTGGTCTAAATATCACACAGAATTGTCGATCGGATAATATCATATGTAACAATTCTAATAATAAATAGCTCGGCAACAGTATAGGATTATGCAAGACCATGTGGAGGAAACATTGTTTTGAATAGTGTATTTTTGAAGAAAATTGTGGTTAAAAAGTATGAATTTTTTTTGAATTTATATGTAGAATATTGTGTCGTGTAAACGAGTGATTGAAAATGAGTACGTAGCAAGAAAATTTTGAAGAAATTGGAGATAGACATGGGCTAAGTCAAATATTGGCTTCCTTCCAGTTTCAATTGTAACTTCTCATTTAAAAGCGGATTTTCGTGTGTTGATTGTTGAACAAGGAGATTATCTCCCGGTTTACTATTTTGATTCACGCGCCCCATTTTGTGCGTTTAATTTTAGGGTAATTGGCGCAAAACGTCCTTACCTATGACGGGTTTTGTGGAAAACGTCCATACGTTTGATTTTTTGGTGCA
>CAIGRF010148195.1:0-10264 GCA_903798235.1 Fraxinus ornus
AGTATCTTGAATCCTTCTACACCATTACCTCCGCCAGTTACTGAGAGGCCGGTGGCTGGGGGGCCAGGAAATTAGTCTGGCTAAGCTGGGATACCTGGGTACCAAAAAAAATAAAAAAAATAAATAAAATGTTGGGTATAGAGACAGAAAAAAGGTTGGGACCGTTGAGGAATTTACCCTAAAATTATCCCCCCTTCAATTTACCCCCTCCCTGCAGAATCCAAAATTAATCATCGGAGCGTGCAGCTGGAACGGCGAAAGACGGCCTATTTTTTTTATAGGTACAGTATTTTACTTGCCGTTTTTCATAACAATTACATTTTTACTCTTTCGATGTGCCTTCGGGGATGAAATCTTGAATACATTTTTAGTGGCAAATTGGGATGAGATTATTATTATTATTATTCGTCTTGCTAATTTTATGTTATTATGTGGAAAAAAAAAAAAAAAAAGAAGATGATATAATTGCAGTCGAAGAATTCTGGAATAAGAGTATTTTTTTTTATAAATAACGCTTTCATAATCCCTTTGCAGAAAAGATTTATTTATTTATTTATTTATTATTATTATTCTGAATATTGAAGCAATGGAGGAAGAAATGTCCAATTCAATCCGTCGCATGTCTACTCGAAGTCGAAAGGTTGCTCCGAAAATGGCTGCTGCTCTAGCCAGCAGTGATAATCGCACTCAGGTCTATCTTATAATTATTCATTTCATTAATTTTCTCTGTTTAAACCAATTTTGATTTTTCTTCCATCTAGTAATTTTGGAGCTTGGCTGTATGTGAATATTCCATTATTATGTCAAAATGTAGGCAATGCTGGCTCGCCTTGAAGCTTTGGAAAATGATAATGCTGGAATGGAGATGGTACAAAATGATGATGACGATGAAGCATCCCTTGATGAAGATGATCAAGGTCAGTTGTTTTTCTTCCTCCATATTTGTTTCTTTCCGTGCTTGGGCATTTAGGGGCTGGCATATATAAACATAAAGAAATGAACTCGAATCCAGCATGCTCTGCACATTCTGTTAATTCTGTTTTAAACTTCTTGTTACGGGTAAATATAACATGTATAATACTTTTTTAACAGTGGAATTCCAATTTCTTTTTTGAGAACCTCTGAAATGAAAAGATTAATTACTTATGCATTTACTAGCAGCAGTGACCTGGGTCAGTTAGATCTGCTGTAACATGAATGATTTATCATGTTACCTTGAGAATGGTAGCTTGAAAATTTCGGGTTTCTCTTCCCCTGATCACGGCTTCCCTCTTGTTATGGAAGTACTTAAACTTAGTTGTCCATTATCCTTTGTGCATTAGATTTATTGCAAAAATATCTATGAGAATATCGTGATTGCTTAGTTATGATCTCTATCTCCATCTACTCTCTGTTTGCCTCTCTTTATCTTTGTGTTTTGCTATTTGCTGGTACATCTAGATTACCATCTTGTGTTAATGCATGACATAGCAGTTAAGTAGTGATTTGAGGCACACCTATACCAATTTTGTAAATTTTCTTAAGATGCTAGTTATCCAAGAAGAAATATTTTTTGTTTACCAATCAACTTTTCTAATTTTTGGCTCTGTTATTGTCATGTTTTTTAAACCAACTGTTCGGCCTCCTAATTGCCTCCTGCGATCACGTGATTAGCTGGCGGCTTTATATTCTCAATGATTGGGCCATTCTGCATCATCATCTTTTCAAATTAGTGATCTTTTTTCGTAACTTATGCTGCAGTGTATCAAAAGAAGCAATCCAAAAGCACGAAACGTAAAACTCGTCAAGCTAAAGCTCTTGAAGATGCTAAGAAGGCCCCGAGAACATTCCTTGAGCTCTTAAATGAGGTAAAGATTGTGAAAGCAAGAGTCTGCTCTCTGTTTTTTTCTCGCTAATGTTAGTTGGCTTGAGAATCTTTTCTGATTGAATGACGTTGGAATTAGGCAAACCTGGAGTCATTGCCTCCTCATGTGCCCTCCTACTTCAGAGCAGCTGTGGGACCTCCAAGCTCTGTCGCTCGACGCCATTTTTGCACAGTTTGTGGGTTTTCTGCAAACTACACATGCATACAATGTGGAATGCGTTTCTGTTCAATCAAGTGCCGGGCTATCCACAATGATACTCGTTGCCTGAAGTTCGTTGCTTGATGCTCGAAGTGTCTTAAAGTTTTGCTGAACTCAGGTAGTGTTCATGGTTTCTTCTCGAGATGTCACAATTCATGTTCAAAGAACGCTAGTGATTTCTGAATAGAGAGCAAATTTGATGTTATCATTGGGATTATCTTCTTTATTCTTACACAATTCTTTGCAGGACGTGTCTCAGCAAATAAATCTTCGCTCAGTGACGATGCCAATGCCATCCAGTCTTGGTGAATTAATAAACCGCGTGACCACGGACTGGGTTACTCGATTTGCTCATTTGACTTTTCCATGTTCTGTTAGTTGAAGGCTGAATTCAAGTAAACTGCCTGATGAGCATGCAATCAGACATGGAGTAAAGTATATAATTAATCTCACTAATCTTGTGGCAGTATTGCATAGAGTCGCATGTCCTGTGCTGTGCATCCGCAGCAGAAAACAAAATCGAATTAGAAATCTCACGGATTGGGCATCTTGGCTTAATTGAGTCATGGAAAGTTCATGTTGCTTTTGTGACGGCTGGGAGGCACCTAGTCGAATAGGCTAGTTCAAGCTCATAAGAGACTTGCATCGTTCTTGGTTTTATTACGTCGTGAACAAAGGTCCATGTTCCAATCAATCATTATATTATCACTTGTCATCAGACAATCAAAAAGGGAAAAGAAGTTGATTAAGACACGCTTGCTATAAAGTGCTCAAAAAACTTTGATAAGTGGGTAATGTTATATTATCACTTGTCATCAGACAATCAAAAAGGGAAAAGAAGTTGATTAAGACACGCTTGCCATAAAGTGCTCAAAAAACTTTGATAAGTGGGTAATGTCCTATTACTTCTTTTGCAACTTCACCTTCTAATTTTGTGGCCATTTGTAGATTACTACAGGAAGTACTGTTTTTGCCATTCAAAAAACACCTGCAGTAACAATGAAAACTGTGCGTATAGTCCTACTTATCAGTAACATGGTAGCACCGTGTGCAGAATCATGTGGCGCCATGTGAGGTTGCATGGCAGCTGATAACTCCTTTGTATCCAGTGTCCGACTGACTCACTGAGTGGACATATGTGTCTCCTTCAGGCTGCCGTCCTCCCTGGATATCTCCTTCAGTGACAGTCCTATGGTTTCCTTACTAGTGAAGTGCAGAAGAATCCCACCAGGTTTGTGAAGACGAGAGTATCGTGGCTTCCTTAATTTTGTTTACATTTCTACCTTGCGTATAGTTTTGCACTCCAAATGCACCAATCATGGCCCCTGCCTTTTCCCTGATGCTGCACTCTGCATGTGGCAAGTAAACTCTCATTGAGAAGCTCGGCCGGAAGAACAAATGTAATACTGTTGTGGGCGAAATGGGCAAGGAAAAATGTCATCCCATACAGTGCAGTAAACATCCATTTGTGATTTTTGGTTTTCAGGTAATCCTAATTTATTCTGATCATAAGCATGAATCTGGACATCATAAGAATCGTGCTACAATAACATAATGGTTGGCACAATGACATGTGATATCTTATCATTGGACTATTTAAAACACAATCAACGTTTACATTTAATCGTATCTTGCAAACACTTATTATGTCAAAGCACTTGTCTACATTTTTCTGTCAAAGCGGCATAACCTTCACAACAAGAATTATGCTACAATAACACTATGTTTGACATAATGCCATGTGACATCTTATCATTTGGCTGTTTTTTCAAAGTCAATTTTTTCATCCAATTATATCTTGCCAATATTTATTATGTCAAAACATATGTCAACAATTTTCTGTTAAACTGGCATAACCCTCGTAACCTCACCATTTGGATTTGGAATCTGCCTATTTTGTCTATGCAATAGACTGTGAACCAGTGACCAGGGAAGGCCCCCAGAAAGGAAATTAAGAACACGTCACTCGAAGTCTTGAACATTTAGTGCAGAGCGCTTACTTGGGCTGGTTGGCTCGTGAGTCCCATTGTAGGAAATATTTCCTTTTTGAGTCAGGTTTTGGCTATAGAAAGCTGTCTAACAAGAACCATGTAGACTGTAGTCATCGTACCAACTAGGTGTCGGCCATGGCATCTGAACAACAAATGGTATTCTTTAGCAGCCTTTAATTGTTTTAAATTTTTTTCATCACCTTGAATTCCCATGTCAAGAATTCTACTCGTATCAGTAGCTGCTTGATTAGCATTGCCCTTTATAAGGGCTGATATCGCCCCGTTTCCGGCATCTTCGGTGAAGAGCTCCAAGCATCAAAACTAATCTCCAAACATTATTTGCCTCAGGCACAGCAGGCAAAATTGTCATTTGGAAATCGAATCCCCAAGTAATTATCGAGAAAATTTCTTGAGAAAATCAATCAATGCAAGGGAGGCTAAGACAATACCAATGTCTTCATTTAATCCCAAGTGTACGGTATCATGAATAAAAAATAAAGTGGATTTAAGAGTCTGAATTATTGTTTTAAAGGGATTATTTATAATAACTTCATTTCGCGTGAAAACAATTAAAAAAGATTGTTTTTAATTATAATTCTTAGTATTAAATTATGAGTCTAAGAAAGCAATTAAAAAATACGCAATTAAGAATTAGGATTTTGAACATATATATGATAAATGTTAGAATCATGATCTCATCATAGTTATTTCTTTTTATTCCCTCTTAAGTTCGTTCTTAAACTTGTATTTGTTGAATTCACTAATAAGTTTCAATAAATGCATTAAATCACCTTTGAATTCATTTCATGACCACGATATTCATATCTTTATTTTTTTTATTCAATTGTTGAATTTTATGTGGTCTATATTTATAGTATACCTCTCGATTCATTACAATTTAAAATTCAATGAAATAATGGTCAATTATTTCAGAGACAATAAATAATTAAAATTACAAATGGTTGGAAAAGAAAAGCAAAAAAAAAAAAAAAAAAGTACATCACCAAATTTTCAAGGAAGAATGAAGAAAATTGGACAACCGTAGACACTCTTCAACAATGCACGCTTTACTTTTTAACACAGTTGTGTTAAAGCGACACGCTTTTGAGTTCTTAGTATAACCACGGGATAACAAAGGAAGCGATACTGACGACGACGTTTAAACCCTATCTTCATCTTCTCCAATGTTCTACAAAATCTCCCTGTAAATTAATCTTTTAACTAGTTATTTCTCCTTCAAATTCATTGTAACATAACAGGTGAAAAAAAATAAAATTCATAAAAACAAGAATTTAAAGTAGAAAATAATAATGGAAACCATATCTGCCTTCAAATTCATCACAGTTTCTCCAACACTATCATCCTCCATTCCAAGAATTTCCATTACATGCCCTTTCTTATTCCAGAAACTCTCATCAGGTACCCAATTTTCGTCTTCCATTTCCATATCAAGAAAGACCCTTTACCACTCAAAATCGTCAGAAGAAGCAGAGGTATCGGAAGCGGAGGATGAGTGGGTTCAAAGGTTACCGGAGAAAAAGAAGCCATTGTACTCTCACAGCTTGCCATGCATAGAAGCCTGGTTGAGAGGTCTTGGGTTTTACCAGAGTAGAGAAGATAGAGCTGCTTGGTTTGTAGAGAAATCTGATTGGCATGGCCAACTCTTGCTTGATATCACTGATCTTTACATAAGGTTTGGTTGTATTAAGATTGGAGTTTTAACTTTTTTTGGTTAAAATTAGCATTTTTCATATAATTCTTATGGATATTTTCGTAAGTTTTGTTTTTTGTTTGAGATCATGTATTATTTGGTTTGTTTAGCGTGTACTACTCTTGTTGCAATCAAATTTGGCTTCCTTGTTTATCCTCCTTTTATTTTTGGAAGGAAAAATTAAGGTAATTGGGTAATAAATTGGTTGCAAGGTAATGGATGATATTGCAATTTGCGAGTTAATGAATTTTGGGGTTTTGGCTCATTGATAGGTGAATATGTTTCACCATGCGACTCATAATTATATTGTGTTCACTTATCCCATCGATTGTGGGTTGACCTGTATTCCATGATATCTATAGCAACTTGAGGGTGCTGTTTTTTAGAGATACATAGATTGAGAGTTTTTAGATCTCTCCATTGTGAACTTCTTGCTGATTTTAATGAAAATTTGCGATGGCAAGCGGAAGTATCTACCATATCCACTAAAAACTCTGTTTGCTTTGTAATTTTTAGATTCCTGCTTGCTTATTATTGCACTCATAATAAGGAATAAGGACTTGATTGTTTGGGAGAGCTAAAAAGAATTGGTGGATCCTCATGAAACGAGTGGTGAAGAAGTGGGCAGTAATTGTAGGTCCTATGTAATGGATGGTTACAATTAATCGTTGAATGCGACATCAACTTTTTAGCAGCTTTTTAAGCTTTCCCAAACAAGTTCTTAACTATCTTAGCCTAGGATAGTCCTTGCAATGGTGTTGCAAACTGCTTCAGGAAAAAGCCAAAGAGACATCATCTGTTACATGATTTTTACTGAGTTACATGTGAGGAACGACTAGCCACAAACTATTTTACGATAAGAAGGAAGAAATGTGAAGTTCCAGGGCATCGTGTTGCCAACTCTGCTGGTAATTATCTACGTTTGTTCAATTGCTAAGATGACCTCTGTTATGCGTTGACAACGAACCATATTAGTGCAAGTATCCAACCATTGTATAGAGTTGATTATTGTGGGCTGGGTAATGCACATGGCTAATGCAACTTATTCTGAATTCCTTCAGTGAAGTCCGTCGTTTTAAAAGATTCAGTTGAAAGACCCATTGACCAGAGGCTTTGAATTGTTCCATAATTTTAGTCTCCCAGAACTACTTGAACGTAACAGTAAGATTAAGACAGTCTTAAAAAATCATCTGTAAATCTATAGATTTTTCTCCAAGATTATCTTGATTATCTCTGCTCAATTGAAATCTAAAAAAATATACACAGATTTTGTGCGTTCATTTATGTCATGTTTATTTGAAGCCTCAAGTTCTATCCAACTTAAGTGACTGATGGAAAGCTACGAAATTCTTTTTGTCCTCCTAGTGTTTTCTATAATTTTCCTCCTCCACATATCAATTACTTTTCATGTAGATTTTACAGATGCTCTTCCTCTTTTATAGGAACAAAAGATCATCTTTTTGTTAGATGAGAATCCAGAAATTTGTTAGTTTATAGTGCAAACATTTGTTTGTCTGGAGTTCCTTCGTTGGATATTGTATCTTTCTATTCTGTTAAAGTTTGTGTTTTAGACCATCTTCGCGTCATAATAAGGCTATGAAATTCCAGTGATAAGCCATGTTCAGCATTACACTTTTTGAGTAATACTTTTGAGACTGCGTTTGGTACGCAGTACTAGAGTGGAGTGGATTTTTGCTTCTTTATCTTCCTTCATAGTGTCGAGTGTTATCTAATATTATCTACCAAACATACCACGATCTTATTTTGATGGGTCTTTACAAGTAGCATTCAGGTTGTGTTGTCGTATTCTGCTGCTATACAAGCAGAAGCTTAGTTTCTAAAGATATTTGAGAAATAGAGTTTTGGATGATTTCTTGAAATGAATTATTGGCCTGAGGTTAACTATTGATTAGAACACTTCACATTGCAAATCCAACAGATGTAGATCATAGACATACTTGTGAAAGTAAGTTATTGATAGAACTAAAATATCAGTTTTATTAAAATTGAAAAGATGATTAACAATTAAATCAGAAGTAATTCATTTATTTTTCAACTTTCCTGTCCGTGAAGATCTATTTTTCAAGTCCCCTTCTTATTTACCAGTTATGTTGTTTGACACGTATTCTACGGCAAATAAGATTTGAATATAGACTAATGACAAGATCCTGCAGTAAATCAACAAACTAGGACGGTCATTTGTAATAATAAGTCTAGACAACTCTGCTTTGATCTAGGTTTCAGACCGTCTTAGAAAGACCAGTAGATGAAGATAAGGATGTTTCTTTAAGAAAACATCTAAATGGTAGAAGATAGTGCCTTCTCTCTTTCTATATTGACTAAGTTTTGTTGCTTTTAATATGCCAACCTATCGGCATTAGCTCAAGTAAACTAGAATCCTCCGAGTCAATTTCAGAATGTCTACCTTCAAGAAATTATTTTATTATTTATTGCTTTATATAAATTTTTCGTCTGGCTAATTATGAATGCTTTCTTCATTATGTTTGTTACTCTTCAGTCGAATAAGCTTCTCGTTTCTTTTCACATTTTAGTAATTCAAGTTCCTAACAGCTCTTTGGGATTGAATGCAGGTATCTAAAGAGTGGACCAGGAGAGCTTGAGAAAGACGTTGAAAGGAGATTTAGTTATGCACTGAGTAGAGAAGATATTGAGAATGCCATACTTGGAGGGCCGTGAAGATGAAGAGTTATTAATCGCTATTGCTTAAGCCTCCCTGCAGAAAGACTCTACAGCTAACTTTATATTTATTTATCTACTTTTCACTCATATCGACTGTGTTATTAACATATCAATGGCATAATGAAAATACAGGATAGATTCTTAATAAAGAATTTCATCTTTTTCCACATGTAGATACTAGCATCAATCTTTTGGAGCATGTATTTGCAGCAGTTTCAGTACCTAGTTTCCCCTTCAGTTATAAGACAATCAAAATCTTTATTGTTGGGAAATTTACACTAATTCCCTTTCTTTCTATTAACCCGCAGGATCTTTTGTTGTTTAGAAGATTATTGGCAAACAAGAAAAATAAAGATATAACGCACAAATTTAAACAGACCGTCAAAGCTTTTCCACTATATGAATAAAGAATACAACGCACAAATTAAAACGGATCGTCAAAACTTATCCACTATATGAAAAATTGTTACAATCATATAGAATTTTCCCTCACCAACCAGTCCAAAGTATTACGAAAAAATTACAAAGAAAATTCAGTAGCCAGCGGCAATCTTCCTGTGCATGTGTAATTAATATATTTGGCTACCTGTTTGCTTTTCACAACAAGCCACAATTGTTGACTTTATCAACCTCCAAATTCAATTTCAGCCTTTGTTCTATCCTACTGTTTGCGTGGCTTTCTGTGAGTATAATATAGCTCAACCTCAATTGAATTCAGGCTATTTAGCAGCCAAATTTCCTTAACACCACAGGTCCGCACCGTTCCCGCCGCCTCCGCCTATTTTCTTTTCTTCTTTTTCCTCTCACAGGTCACAACCCTAAAATATGGAATAAACCACTAGTTATAGGATCCATAATAACCTACTATTATTTGTAGTAGAAGTCCTTCAACTTTGACTTTTGAGGCAATTACCTAATATTTATCACCTGAGAAAGTCGAACAAATTCATCAACAAGCTCATGTTTGAACTTGAGAAGAGCTTTTCAGTTGGACTTTTGAAAAGTTAAAATTTGTTTTTGAGACTAAGAAATGACGGTTGAATATGTTTGGATATTTTTTTTTTGAAAGTATTTTGATTGGCTAGAATAGCTTTTAGATGAAGTCTGATAACTTCTTTATGAAGCTCTTATACAAGAAAAATAAGAACAAAAATCTTGTCAAACGACCCTAAGCACTTGACTCTACCATCTTTTACCGCTGAAGGAGTGTGTCCAAATGCAGCTCTCAAGCTCAGTAACAAAATTGAGATGTTGAAAGAACTTTTTGCCTGCAATCAATTCGAGAAGTAATTTGGTATTAAAATTTAATCAGGTTTAGGCAACATGTTTAGCGGGTGCTTAACCAATATTATTTATGAAACCATTTAACATTGACAACTAAATTGGCCTAAAATTACTTGAACAACAGAGAGGGCAACGAGGGCGGAGAATTCTCGATTTAATTTGGGAATGGAGCCGAGCCTAAGAAATTAGCCTAGAATAAGAAATGGCGACATAGTCACCTGTTAGTTTGATGCCCTTTTATAGCGAGTATATTGTAATGACATTATGAATTAACGTTTCTTTACTCGCATATTAGAATTTACGATAATAATCAGATGTTCCATCATTATATGAAATATAACGAATTGAATACTCGACGGTTTGGGTATAGTGAGACGCAATTCGTTATATATAATCAAAATATGTCGTTCACAATCGGTACATGAAGTTGGACGCTTTATGTTGATAAGATTGCATTGTTCTTATTAAGATTTGTCTAGATCTGAAAATAAGAACAATAATGTATTTTTGAAGCA
>CAIGRF010148207.1:0-11007 GCA_903798235.1 Fraxinus ornus
CACAATTCTCCTGGATTAAACTCAAGTCAAGGGAAATTCTTGTGTATTGCACGTGGGTGCCAACCCTTACCTCGCGTGGGCTCATGGTAAAATTTCATCTGATGGCCAGTTTTTCTTTTTTGATTAAAGCTCTTTATGAACCCAATTTGAATGCGATTTTGACCTAATTTTTGGCAATTATAAATACAAAACTTGACAAAACATTGAAGAGCTCTCTCTATCTAACCTCTCAATACACATCCATATCATAAGATTCAACAAGAACAAGAGACAAATTCACGTATTTTGGGAGAGAAGATCAAAATCTAGCATGAATTGTAGGCTAATTACATCAACAAATTAAATATCAATATTTTTTGCATTATGTCATGATTCTGGGTGATGATTTTTCATTATTCTTTTTGTTATTTATATAAAATCATGATATGCTAGATTCTTTCTTTGTTTTGGATGAGATGAATTATACTTCTTTATTTATTTATTTCAAGACTAGCAATTTAGTTAATTCTTGCATTTCTTGATTAATTTTACATTTCTTTTAATTATTTAATTGTGTAGCTAAAAATTAGATAATTAATTGCTTGTAATACTCAAAAGTTCATAATAAGTTTGGAACGCGACAAGATTAACACATGGACAATATATGTTAGGAATAATAATATTGTGTGTACAATCATATAAATAATTGTATAATATAATGCATTCTAATACTTCGAATTTGGATTACGAATAGGATTAGATCGCGATTAGATTAGACTTAATTTATCTTGAAAAAGAGAATTATATATCATAGTTTTATTGATTGTCAAGAATGCATGAATAAAACTAAATTGCATAATCAATAATTGAAGTGGATAACAATAGGTGGATTCGAAATTCAATATAATCATCCATAAATTGATAAAAAAAAAAAAAAAAACTAACTTTTTTACACATTTCTTATATTAATTTAGCATAATTTCAAACAAAAACTCGTTATATAATTTGAATTTCATACAAGATTTGTATACTTGAATTGAAATTTATTCCCTATGGATAGTGATGGCAAACGAGCCGAGCTGGCTCGGCTCGGTTCGTTGCCCACGAGCTCGAGCTTGTGGCTCGTTATAAAACCAGTCGAGCTCCTGCTCGACTTGTTGCTCGTGGGCGAGCTCGGCTCGGCCCACGAGCTCGTACTGTAGCAAGCCGAATCGAGCTACTCGGTTCGGGCTCGCCTTTTTTAATTTTTTTTAACTATCCTTCGATTTTTTAAAAAAAATAGACGAACCGCTCGTCAAAAACGAGCCGAGCAGGCTTGGCTCGTGCTCGGGCTTGTTTTTTTACGAGCCCGAGCGGCTCGTGAGCAGCTAAAGTACGAGCCGACGAGCCGCTCGACTCGATTGCCACCACTACCTATGGAACATCACGTTTATTACTTATCACCGATCATGTACGCTTATGGGTTTTGTCTAATCGGGTTTTTGGCATCATTGTCAGGGAATATAGAATTTTATTTGAGTTTATTAGTTTATGTAGAATTCAAATGTTCTTTTAATTTATTTTAGGCTTATTAATTACACATATGCCCCTGTTTGGTACTCATTAAAACTTTCATTCTCATTCTTCTACTCATTTTCAGCCATACATTCTTCAATAAAATAATATTTTATATCACATCAATAACTTTTCATTTTTTTTCAACCACACACACTCTCCATCAATCTACTATTCCAGAATACAATCTTCCAAAATAATGTGGCTCAAACACACCCAAAATCTTTCTTGTTTATTTTTTTTACTGTTTATGCACGATTTTGAAGAAATAAAACTCCTACCATTGATCCCAAGATCGAAAAAACCTTCAAACAACAAAAAATAGAACGAAGAGAAGTAAAAGAAATGACAGAAAATCAGAATCAAGATCAAATTAAGTTACCACTAGATCCTTCAGCACATATAGTTCTGTCAAGAGCAGTTGCCAATGTTGGTGAAGTATTAGTACGGGATTATATAAATCCTATACGTTTTCCTATGAAACATAATATTTTTTATCAACCTTTTGGGCAGGCCAATTTTCAATTCGACCAGATGTGATCAACTTGTTTCAAAATCATCAGAGCATAATGTTCTCTGAAAAACCAGTTGAAAATCCTCATGAGTACAATCAGGCTTTATTGATGCTTTGTGAAATAATTAGTCACGAGGGATATTTGCAGATGCCTTCCAAATGTGCTTATTCCCTTACACTTTGAAGGAATGTGCATGAAAATGTCTATGATCACTACTCGTGAGCTTCATTTCATGGAATGATATGATACATAAATTCATCTTAAAACTTTTCCCACATTATAGAGTCCATCAAATTAGAAATGAACTTCATACTTGTTATGGTCATTATTATTATCTCGAGCTTTTTAGTCTCGAGGACCAATATTTCCCAACCTCTAACATTCATGCTCGGGATTGAAGGGTTGTTGAGGACTGTCATTGGAGTTCCTCTAATAATGTGGTTATGATGTCCTTGGGGTAAAAGTCCTCGGGATTTTATGACCCGTATGATGTGCCTCGAGCGTTTCCTCTGCCAAACTCATACACTTTCTTAAACGTGGACTGATTTTACTTTCCAAGGATTCTAAATCTATCCAAATACCTCAACTCAAGTCTCCTATGTCTAAGACAGTCGAATGATGACTAGACTAGTCTTTGTATTCCAACACTCATCTTAAGTAGGATTCTAAGAATAAGGAAACCTAGCTAACCAAGTCCTATCAGGAATGACCTACTTCTATAAATATAAAGCTTCTATTCATTATTTAGGTACACTTTTACTTATTTTTTCAGCACTTAGGCTCACGTATAAATTCTCGCTTTGACTTAAGTATCGGAGGGACGACGAGAAAACACATTGACGCCTTTGTTTTAGGTCCCAGAAGATTTTGTTCGTGCTCATTCTCTATCCTCAAGCTCGAAAATCAGCAGGTACGATTTTTGGTAGCATCAATACTTTTAAACAAAAGGACCTTGAGAGCTATCCAAAAGCATAGAAGAGATTTAAAAATTACTACAAAAGTGCCCCAATCTAGGCATTCTTAAAAATGCTAAGATGTAATATTCTATTTAGGTCTGCTACTTGAATAACGTAACATAGCCGATGCTTTAGTAGGGGGATCAATAATAGATATGCCCTTAAACAATGCGTTATATATTTTTTTAGATAATTGTAGAGAATCAGTCTACGTGGCCATCTGAAGGCAAACTCCAAGAAAAATAGCGGGTATTCACAACATAGATGCAATTATAGCAGTGGCAGCTTAGATAGAAGTACTAACAAAAAAGTTGGACAACCTAACTTAGAATGTGAGCATAGTGCACCAACCAGCACCAGTTCGCGGAGGGTGTAGAGTAGAATATACAACTGCAAGCTGTCCTTTAGTATCCACGCATGTTTATCAGACTAAGGAGGTCAATTGTGGGTACAATTCTCAAATGCAATAAACCCTTACTCCAACACGTATAATCCAAGTTGAAGGAATCATTTGAACTTCTCATTGGCAAATAATTATGATTAAGGAAATCAAATTCAGGGCAACACATCAGAATTTTAGCAACAAGAGAAGAAATCATTTTTGGAGGATCCAAAGTTTTAGTACATCACAAAGAGTGAGACTAGATTCCCAAATCAGCAGTCTTCTATAAAATTTTTTTTTTGGAGAAAGCAGCTGCATTGTCCAACAGAACACGATATATCCTACTAGTTTCATAGAAAAGAACCCACGGGAACATGTATTAGCAATTGAAGCTGTAGAATATGAAGTTGTTGAAGCTCTATCAATCTAGTCTGTAGCCCATATTTGAGCATATATACCATCTACTCTATTTTCCCAAAGGCTTCGAAGACCGTTAAAAGCGGAATAGGTTTAGACGATCACTACAAGAAGTAGAGTTCAATTGCCAGAAATCACTGTGAAGAAAAAATGGACCAATGAGATTCAGGTATCTACCACGAGTGAGGAATAAGTGGTCCAGTCTGAAGAATCAACAAAGGTTCATCAAGAAGAATAGTTAAATAGTCCATAGGTTAATGCAACCATTCTTGTCAATAAACATACGCCCCCAGTCCCATTTCCTCGAAAATATAACAATAAGCTGGAAAAACAGTTCTAGAAGTTCTTGGATATCCTTAGAAAACTTCACATCAACATTTCTTTCATGATGCAATTGTACAAATTCCTAATTATACTGAGTTTTTGAAAAATATGTTAACCAAGAAGAGAAAACTATCAGTAGATAAAATAGTGGCATTAATTGAAGAGTGCAACGAAATCCTAAAGTACAAGTTTCCCTCTAAACTAAAAGATCTAGGGAGTTTTACTTTACCTTGCTCTATAGGAAGTTTACATGATATAAATGCTTTAATTGATTCTGGAGTTACTTATTAATTTGATGCCCTTGTCTATCTATAAAAAAATAGAATAGAAGAATCTTCAAACAATTTCAATAATTCAACAACTAGCTGACAAGTCACTCAAGCATCCTTCTGGGGTGGTTGAGAATTTGCTCATCAAAGTTGGGGATCTCATCTTTTCAACTGATTTCATCATCTTTGATATAAATTCTCAACACATGCCACTAATTTTGGAAAGATCATTCTTAACAACTAGAAAAGCATTAATGGATTTTGAAAAGAGTAAAATAATCCTGAGGATGGAAGAAAAACAACAAAGTTTCACCATGAATAATCCATTCAAGCAACCACTTTACATTGAGGAAGACAAGAGGATTGATCATGAAGGAAAAGAGGATATGGAAAGGGAATTGGTCGATTGGTTGGACAAATGAAGGATAATAATGGAACATTATAATCTAGAGGGCTAAAGATGAATTAAAGAATAACTTCCATTACAACCGATGCAATGTTGAAAATTCTCTTTTCAACAACATGAATTGTTAAAACACAAATGTCAAACTAATGACTATAAACAAACACTTATTGTGAGGCAACCCAATTTACTTCCATTTTATTTATATTGCTTTCTAGAATATATGATTAGTAAATTTTAATTCCTTTTAGTCGTATATAGTATCTTCATCACCATATTTCCCTTTAGGTTGTGTTTGAGCTTATTACAAATTGTTCCATGTTATAATTGATTTTTATTTATTTTGAAGGAACATGACAACTGAAGATACTGGACAAAAGAAAAGATATTGCAAGTGATCAAGCCACATTCATGTGAGGACATCCAACAACCTTCATATTCAAATCAGGAGAGTACTTAGTTTTTCTTCTTTACTCTTAATATTTATATATTGCTTGTTATACTTTTAGACATTAATGGCAGTGTCTATTATAAGTTTGGGGGTGGAAAACATCGAGTATGTTAAATGTTTTTTTTTTTTACTATTTCGTGTGCTTGTTCGCATGTAAAAAAATCTAAAAATTTAGAAAAATAATTGATTTTCCTTTTTATTATTGTTTTTATGTGCTTGTGTAGTTAAATAATCTTGTCTACTATATATATATATATATATATCCAAAATCATGTGTTAGACAATAAATTGTGAAAAAGTTGTATGTTAGGTTGATTTATAAACTTCATGTAAAAAACTTAATATTTTTGTGCAGAAAATTTATATTATTGCATCATGAAGAATTAGTTTGATCCAAAATTTTAATATGTTGAAAATATTGGATCTTAGATTCTAGACCCAAATAATCACTAAATTATGCATTATTAAACCAATTCTAGGTTATTATAGGAGTGATTGAGCTGTTGTAAGATGACATTGAGATAAATATGAATGTGATAATTTTGTGTGTGGATTCTTTAAAGCTAATAAGATGAAAATTAGGTGAAAATCTTAAATTAAGGGTGGATAATCGATTAATAAGGGACATTGCAATAATTATTGCATAAAAAGGGGAAAAATGCTAAGTTGTGAAATTACCCTAAAAGATCCCAATGAAGACACTTATTAAAATCTTATCAAAAAAATCAATAAGGGTCAAGATAGTGTATAAAATAGAATATGTATAGCAAACTTGAAAAAGTAAGTGGATAAAACAGAAGACGCATTACATGCCTTGATTAAGCCTCAAATACTCGTTTCAGAGAATTAGACATTTGACAAGGAATTATTAGTTTAATTGATTCTTGGAGGTTGAACCAATAAAAAAAAAAAAGAATATCCATTGTCAATGTGTTGAGCTGCAATTAGTAAAATTTAACCAAATTAGAGAGACTGGAGATTAATATATAAATTCAATCTTAGATAACACTTTAGGAAAGATTTAAAAGAATAAGTTTTGGGGTGTGCATCTCAAGAGAGAAAAATGATAAATTTGACCATTGAAGGTCGAAATTTGAATCACTTTATGAATTTATGATGATTTACATAAATCTTCACACAAACATGTCAGTTTTGCATTGGATAAGTAGAAGTACATTTTTGCATTGTAATTTTAAAGTAGTTCATAATTTTAATATAGAAATTCCAATCCCGAGACTAGGTAGCTTTTCTAATCATGTTTGTTTAAAGTTAGGTTATAATTTTGTTTGAGGGCAAACAAATGTTCAAGTTCGGGAGTGTTTGATTAATACTTTGTACACTTATCTAGGCTATTAAATTAGGGTATTTGTTATGTATTTGGATAAATTATAGTTTAATTATGTGTTAGTTTTGTTTGTTAGGTAAAACTTGATGCAATTGAAGGAATTAGCAAAATGAGCAAAAATGGGCAAAAATAGAGGAAATCCAAAGTTTGGGTATTGAAGTGAAAATATCCAAGAGTTGATTCGAACTATAAAACAATGATTTTAGATCACATAGGATCAATTGAAAGCAATTAGAAGCCAAATGAGTGAAAAATGAAACATAATCCATTTCTAGCCTCATAAGTTAAGCTTCGGATTTTTAGCCTCACATTGAGACCTATTTTGGCGTAGTTACCTGGAAAAATGATATTTCTAGAAGAATTGTGCTCCTATACATTAGATTTCCAAATTACTTTGAATAGCCTCAATAAAACATCGAGAAAGAATGTTACGATAAAAATACCAACGAGGGCTCGAGGACAAAAACATTGCCCGTGAGGGCACGGGCGTGGAGACCTCTTTTTTCCAAACCCTAGGGCAATTCTTATGTACTGCGCATGTGCACCAGCCCTTTCCTCGCATGGGCGCATGGTAAAATTTAATTTGATGAGCCAATTCTCCTTCTTTGATTAGTGCCTTTTTCCTTGGCTCAGAAAGGGATACCGTGCAGCAGTAGTCTGCTCTGCTACATTACCTTCCACATTCTCTCAGTCGTTTCGGGACAAAAGAAATTTTGATTACAATTTGTAGAAAGTTTGCAACATAAAATTGAGATGTATTGAAAGTAAATTGATCATTGATTACTTGAAAGTTAGAAATTACAATTGATAAAAGCAGGAAATTACAATGACTGGTGCAGGGGACGAACACCAGAAAACTTGAAAGATTTTTTAAAGACTAATACCCCCTATAATAGCTTGTAGAACAAANTGAAAGTTAGAAATTACAATTGATAAAAGCAGGAAATTACAATGACTGGTGCAGGGGACGAACACCAGAAAACTTGAAAGATTTTTTAAAGACTAATACCCCCTATAATAGCTTGTAGAACAAAAACCTAAGTGATAGGAGTAGACCTTTAAATGACGAGGAATCATACTAAATGGTTACCAGCATCAGAGTTATTTTACAATCGAAATAAACTATTACAATGGAAAGGAAATTACAACTCAAACTAGAACTAATATTTACAATGTATGGCCGAAGTTGGACAAACTGCAGCTGCGATATGATCAAGGGGTTTAAGTAAAGCTGCAGTCCTTGACATTCTCCCCATTTGTTTTGTTGACATTTTCTGAGCCATCAATGAATGATATGCTTCAATTAATGGTTTGAAGGCTCCAAGATCTTTTTCTTTCCCAATTATTCTCCTCGTTGTTGTATCATCTCCATTTGACCAAGTACTCTTGATGATATTTCCTAGAAGCTCGAGTTGTTCGATGGTCAATAATCTCTTCAGCAACCTTTTTTTCTGGCTCTTTTCAGTTCAAACACAGGTCGCTTTGGTTCTTTTTTGGATGCATCCTCCTTGTCAGCAAAGTATGAATGAAGGACCTTGTGGATTTTGTACCATGAAGAGAGTGCAACTCTATATGCGACTCTTCCAATCCTCTTCACGATGGATAATGGTCCAATATATTTTGGCACCAATCTTGAGTTTTTCCCTCTTGTCGGTTTATAAAAGTTTTTGTCGAGGAGTTTAACCATTACTAGATCTCCAACATTAAATTCAAGGAAATGACAGTTTAGATCTGCAGACTTTTTGTATCGTTTCTGAGCTTTCTCAAGATAACACCTAGCAAATTTTTAGAGAAGCTTTTTGATTGAGGGGACCTGGTACTTTGATTGCTATCCACAGTATAAGGGAGTAACTATTGTTGGCCAGTAGCAATCTCAAAAAGACTCTTATTGGTGGAAGAGCTCTTTTGGGCATTGAAACAGATCTAAGCCACATCCAAAAGTTTCATCCAATTTTTCTGCGAAATAGAAATAAAGTGCCAAAGATATTCTTCCAGCATAGAATTGAAGCGCTCCATCCGTCCGTCAGATTATGGGTGAAAACTAGAGCTCATGCTCAAAGTTGAACCAAGAAGTTTGAAATACTTGGTCCAAAATATGCCAGTAAATCGAGGATCCCGATCACTGACGATGTCATTAGGCAATCCCCAATATTTGACATATGTTTGAAGAAATGTTGAGCTGTCTCTTCAACTGATACATACTTGGGCACTGCGAAGAAATTTGTGTATTTTGATAGACAGTCTACCACGACGATAATGGTGCCAAAATCTCCAACTTTTAGCAATCCAACAATGTTGTCCACCGATACACTTTCGAATGGTCTATTTGGGACGAAAAGGGGCTCAAGCAAGCCAGCCTTTTCTAATGATCTGTTTTATCTTGTTGACAAATAAGACAGGTTTTCACATAAGTTGCAATGTTGTCTCGCATTTGAGGCAAGTAGTACGCAGTCGCAGTAGTGCAAAAGTGCATTCCTATCTAGGATACCCTCCCCAAATCATGTCGTGGCATTCCATAATTAGTGATTTCCTCAAATTTCTGTAGGAACATAAATGAGGTCTCCTTTAGTCTTCACTAGGCCTCCATTGAGCCAAAACTGACGAATTTTGCCCTGCTTGATGAGGTTGACCAAATATTGAGTAGTCGGGTTCTTATCCAAAAGTGCCTGAATTTGGTTCCTTGTGTTTGTGATAACTGTGCTCCGAGTCAGCCCGGTGATTAAGAGCATCGACAACATGATTGCTAGATCCTGGATGATACTTTAGCATAAAATTGAATTCTGAAAGAGTTCCTGTCAACGAGCCTGTTTGCTTGATAGTCTTGGTTGGGACATAAAGTGACTAACCGCAGTGTTATCTGTCTTCACAATAAATGGAGACCCAAGCAAATATTGACATCATCCCCTAAGACAATGGACTACCGTCAACAACTCTTTTTTGTGTGCCGAGTAACGACGTTCTGCTAGATTCAGCTTTCTGCTCTCATATACTACTGGATGTCTTTCTTGTATAAGGACTCCACCAAGTACAAAATCTGAGGCATCGGTATGCACATCTAATGGTTTAGTCGTATCTGGTAAGGCAAACACTAGGTTCGTCCACATAGATTTCTTCAACTTTTTGAAAGCATTTTAGCATTGGGATGATTAGTCCCAACCCTTATCCTTCTTTGTCAGTTCGATAAGAGGCAGTACAATTCCTGAGTATCCTTTCACAAATCGATAGTAATTGCATACCCCGAGAAACGAACGCATATCATAGACATTCTTTGGTGGTTGCCAATCTTTAGTGGTTGTAACCTTCTTCGAATCCATGCGTATTTTACCTTGTTCGATGATGTGACCCAAGAAGCTGATAGACGTTTGAAAGAATGAGCATTTAGATGATTTGACATAGAGTTCATTCTCTCGTAGCTGATTGAAAACCTGCCTCACATGTTGCACATGTTCCTCTAATGTCTCGCTATAGACTACGTCGTTCAGGTGCACCACTACAAAATCGTCTAAGAAATCGTGAAGTACCTGATTCATCATCGTACAAAACGTTGCTGGAGCGTTTGTTAAAGCTAAAAGGCATCACTTTGAATTCAAAGTATCCATATCTTGTTACCACCGTAGTCTTTGCTTCATCTCCCTCCTTGATCCGAACTTGCCAGTATCCCAGACCTGAGATCAATCTTTGTATAGTATCTAACCCAGCTCAGTCGGTCGAAGCAATCGGCAACTAGTGGAATAGGATAACTTTCTTTACAGTGATCTTGTTTAAGGCTTGATAGTCACAGCATATTCTAAGAGAACCATCAGCCTTTTTCTGAAACAATATGGGAGCTCCATAAAGTGATTTCACATGCATGATAATCCCACTTTCCAAAATTTCTCCCAATTATTTCTGAAACTCTTCAAGCTTCGGCTGAGAGATATGGTAGGTGCCCTGGCGGAAGGTTTGACACTTGGAATATGGCCAGTTGCATCTTCGATCTCCTCTAATCGAAGAGTGTACAAAAATGAGGGTTCGTTCCTTTTGAAACCCTTACTAAATTGTATGGCCGAGATACTCTTCTATCCCATCTTCCCAGCTTGTGTGTGATGATGCACGGTTTACTACCTTTCATCATTAATGAATCAAAATACGGCAACACTGTTGTCTTAGTATCCCGAAGAAATTCAAATCTCAAAATAAGCTTGAAGTCATCCATCTGAGCTACAGACAAGTTTGTCCTTCTCTCGAAAGGACCCGCTTTGAGTAACACATATTTTACTACTCCAGCTATTGGTTGAGCAGCGGAGTTGATTGTTTTAACCTTTTCACTACCTTTCTCCAAAACAAGTCGGAGTCGCTCCACTTCGGTACTTGCGAGGTAATTGTGGGTAGCACTAGTATCTACTATAGCCCTGATTGGCTTTCCATTGATC
>CAIGRF010148261.1:5474-15972 GCA_903798235.1 Fraxinus ornus
GTATCAGCTCTTTAGGATTGTAAGAATTATAAATGATTAATTTTGTTCTACTTATAATTGATTATTTCTGTACTTCTTCTTGAATTTTCTTGATTTATCTTTGAGGTTTGATTGAGGGTTGGTGTAGTTTGCATTACACGACAGTGACCTTGGGAACGCCGGAGATGAAATTTCTGGTGGCTCTTGATACTGGGAGTGATCTGTTTTGGGTGCCCTGTGCTTGTGGGAAATGTGCATCTGAAGATGATTTACCTTATGATTCTGTATGTTCTTCTTATTCAGTTGTACTCATTGCCTTTAATTAATCTTGTTTCTCTTGAAATAATTTACCTTTTTTAAGTTGTTGGGAGAAATTTTACGATACCAAGCAAATATAAGTACTAGTTTTATATGTTAGCTGAAGGTTTTGCAAGACAGTGAGTTCGAGCGAACTTGTTAAAGATCAAATGATGATTTATAATGTGTTGTGTACTTTTATTGGGTGAGGAATGTGCGAAATCATGTTGTCTTGTTTAGAGTACAAAATAGTTTCATGGAGTTCTCGCCTTTTGTATCATGCTAGCTTGGCTAGTGTAATGAGATGCAGATTCAGTGATTAGAAGTCAAGTTTTTAACAAGAGGTCTAATGGCTTATGTGAATGATGTAATTAAGGTTTCTTGTATAATTCAGGGAAAATTTCTGTTTGGAGGTTAAATTTTCTGGAGAATGTGTCAACCCTAACGGTATAATTAGTTTAATTACTTTCATTTGTCACCCACTGTTGCAGACGTTATGGCTGCAAATTAGCTGAGCTAGAGTGCATTCGCAAGTATAAGCTTTTCTGGGACAGGAATTGTAGGTTGGAGTCATTTGATGAGCTAAAATATGAGTATTCTTGTTCATCAAATTAGTTCCTAGTATTGTGGTTAACTTCCAAATTTTCCCGAAAATATAACCAAAACCTACAGAGATAAGTTAACATGCTAAGTTATGGTCCTGTACATGATAGTGTGCTACGTCATTTCGCATACATAAATCCTAATAATTTCTCCAGAAACCGTCATTAACTTGCTGAGCAGCAGTGATATTAATTGTTCTTTTTAGTATTTTTGCTAATCGTTAAATTTAAATATTTTGGCTTCCCATGGCAGGATTTCGAGCTTACCATATACGATCCAAACGGATCATCAACAAGCAAAAATGTCACTTGTAACAATGACCTATGTCCTCATTACTATGGCTGCACTAGTGAATCTAGCCAGTGCCCTTATTCTGTCTCCTATGTCTCTTCCGAAACTTCAACTTCTGGAATTCTGGTGGAGGATGTTCTGCACTTAAGAACTGAAGACAATGATCTGGAATATATTAAGCCATACATCACATTTGGGTGAGTTTTTAAAATTTTATGTTCTATCCCTGATGTGGTGATTTGAGCTTCGCCTCGTTTATTCAACTCTTTTGGCTGTATGTCTTGCAGGTATGAAAATGTCTTATTCCTCTATTGAGATATATGGTTCTGATTCCTCATATTTCTCTAATTTGATTATGCAGCTGCGGAAGGGTCCAAACCGGTTCATTCTTAGACATTGCAGCTCCAAATGGTTTATTTGGCCTTGGTTTCGAGAAAATATCAGTTCCTAGTATCTTGTCCAGGGAAGGTTATATTGCTAATTCTTTCTCCATGTGTTTTGGGCATGATGGAACCGGAAGGATTAGCTTTGGAGATAAGGGTAGCCTTGACCAGGAAGAGACCCCGTTCAATATGAATCCATACCGGTGAGTGTGAATTTTTTAATTTTGTTTTGGAAACTAGATGTTTCTATGTTTTCGTTTAAAATAAAGTTTATTAGCTCTTCAATTCTATTTCCTTTTTTGCAGCCCAATCTATAATATAACTATAACTCAAATTCGTGTTGGAACTACTCTCCATGTTTCAGAGCTTACAGCACTTGTCGATTCTGGCACCTCCTTTACATATCTAGTCGACCCTTTCTATACAAAACTTTCAGACAGTGTAAGGACATAAAAAAATTGTATATTCATAATTTAGCCCCCATTATTTGATGTTATAATTTTTGGAATAGTATTTTTTTTTGGAGAATGTGTGGTTAAAAAGAAGAAAGAGAAAAATGTATTATAAATTAATGGGGGCCAAACGGGGCTTAATGATTAATCTTATAAGTTGTTGATTTTTTTCTTGAATTTTCCATAGTTCCATTCACATGTACGGGATAAGAGACGCCCACCTGATCCAAGAATTCCTTTTAAGTACTGTTATATTATGAGGTCATACTATATTTTTCATTAATTTCTTTTCCAGTTTTCTTTTCTTTTTTCCCGGGATGTTAATTTCTACTTTCTCTTCTTGATGATCGACAGCCAGGATGCAAATACCAGTTTGATTCCGAGTATGAGCCTGACGATGAAGGGCGGAAGCCAAATGGTTATCTATGATCCAATAATTGTCATCTCTACACTGGTATGGCTTCACAAAAATCGCCCGTTTTACATTATTTTTTGTTCCGCTGATGTGAATTTTCTTTCACTTTATTAAACTTCTGTTCTTTTTACAATTTGCAGCATGAACTTTTATATTGCTTAGCTGTTATCAAGAGTGAAGAACTTAATATAATTGGACGTGAGTTGCCTGTTTGCTAGCAATATTTCTCGTTTTTCTTAACCTCTGTAGGTGTCTTCTTACTCCGACATTATTGTTTTTTCAGAAAATTTTATGACTGGCTACCGCATTGTGTTTGATCGAGAAAAACTTGTTCTTGGTTGGAAGAAGTCTGATTGTGAGTTTTGTTTCTATGAATCACTTGAATGTGTATTTGTTTATGATGGTAAAAAACATTGTTAGTTACTCAAAGCAACCATCACTCGTGCAGGTAATAATATGGACGGTTCAAATGCTTTGCTATCTAAACCGATGAACTCTACGAATGTGCCACCAGCCGTTGATGTTGGCCAAGTTAGTCCGACTACTAAGAAATCAGAAGCCTCAAACCAGAATATCGGTCGACGTTTAGATGCTATTTCATTTTACTGCATCAGTAGTTTTAAACTGATTCATTCTTGCTTATTATCTTTTCTCTTAATCTTTCTATTACTATAACCATTCTTTGATCCTCTTTTTCTCTTTGCTTTCCAGTTCTCACACAACGCTGATTAGTGATTATACATTAGTGTTTGGGAATTCTCCCTTTTTTGCAAGAGTGTATATTAGGTTCTGGCTATACATGTACAATGTATGGATGTGTACATAGGGCACGAAGTTCATATTTCCTTCATTCGAGTCTTTTGATAATTTATATGCTAAACTAAATGATATAGTCAACTTTGGCTTCAATTTAGGTAAGCGAATTCCAGAAGCTAAGATTGTAAGAAAATTGATGAGATCCCTACCGGAGAAATTTAGATCCAAGTCGACTACTATTGAAGAGAGTAAGGACCTAAATGCAATTAAAATTAAAGAACTCTTAGGATCTTTCCAAACATTTGATTTTGGTTTTGATAATTTGCTCTTGCTTTTCACGTAGTGTTGTGGTTTCCATGTGTTTCAGGAAGCATATTGACAAAATATTGAAGAAAATTTTGGGAAGTTTATTTTTGGATAGTTTTGAACTTATTTACTTTGAAATAATTATTATTTTGTCACGGAATGCTAAATGGGGAGATTGTTAAGTCCAAATTATAAATAACAATTTCTAAATTTGTAATTGGCAATTTCCTTAGTCAAAATCATGTTATAATTGAATCGTATTATGAGTTTATCAAGTTGTAATAAAAATCAAAATAGAAGTTATTGAGTCTTGATTATAGCAAAAGAGTTGAAATTGGTAGTATAGGTCTTGAAAATGAAGAGTTCAAGATGTCCAAGAAGATCACATATAATCATTGTAATACAATTAGAAGTCTAAAGAGTGTCAAATAGTTGCACAAATTATGCTCTAAATTATTCGTCGTAATTTGCAATGCATTTTTCACATGAAAAAAAAAAGGAAATTTGGATAAGTCTACTTCTAGAAGAATTGTAGCCGTTTAAGTTAACTTTTCCAACGCATTTTGAATCACCTCAGTCGGATATCGGGAGAAAAAGTTACGATAAAAATATTGACAAATGCTTGATACCACTCACTTATCGTTGGCCTAGAGCTTGAGCAACATGGTTATTTGAGAAACGGTAATATTCGATTTTCAAGCTGATTTTGAGTTTATTTTCATCACAAACACTACTCATTATAAATATACACCATATGAAACGTCCAAAAGTGTGTTGATTTATATTTTTTCATAGAGATCATTCATTTGAAGATCCAAAACACATTCATTGATTCAAAAAATCAACCACCATATTATTTGAGCCATGAATTCATCCGAACTTTAATTTGTTCATCAAATCATATTGTTTCACATTAAATCGTCAGGAGCACGCAATCCAAAAGGGCTAAGGTATAAACCAAGAGTCGAAATTTGTTTTGAAAAAGCGCACCTCTAATAGGATCAAGGGAAACTACGGGAATTAATGTCAGAAGTTTTATGGGGTACGGGTCTAAACCGTACTATAAGTTTGTTTCGATTTATAGTAGATTATTGACTGTCAAAGTGCTCAAAATTTTTACCCAATTGAGGTTTCTCCGTAATCATTTTTTTTTTGGTATTCTTTACTGTTTTAATTATTGATTGTGACATTCAAACCATAGGGTAATTGAACTTGATTGACCAATTATCTATAAACAATTAAAAATTGACTCGTCGCTTTTAATTGTATAATTCCACATGTTGTGTCGAAATATTTAGCTAATTTAAAATATTCAAAAATAAATTACCAAGTCGAATTGTTATGTTTTTGAAGTTATACGGAGCAGAAGCAAAATATATTTCATAAAATTGAAATGTCATGCATATTATTCAAGATTTGTGCCTATGTACTAAAGGTCCGTTTGATTGGATTTATGTTTTTGTTTCTGCACTTTTTTTTTTAAAAAAGAAATTTCTGATAAAATTATCATAATTGATGTTTGGAAACTAATTTCTAAAAGAGTTTACTTCTTTCGAAGAGCCGTTAGAGGAGTTTACATTGTAAGACGCTCTTTTAATTAGAATAAATATTACTTTCATAAAATTAACTAAACGAATTCAAAAGTTGCTTTTGAATCTTTAAGACTCATTTTGGTTTTTCAAAAATTACGTCAAACAGGCCCTAAAAATTGTACATTTGAACGGAGGTCAAATCTCTTCCAAAAGACATCTTTTTAGTTACGTTGAATGCGTGGATTTTAATTATACAGTATAGCTTTATTTTTTACGATAATGATTCGACCTTCACGAGATAGGGGTGCGGTGACTTCTTCTTTGTTATATTGAAAATCTTATGCAATAAGTAAAAGTAACTCTTACATTGAGAGTCAATACTGTGCTTTAGTTGCTTTCATTTTCATTTTTATGTCAACTTTAGGGGTTTTAATCCAATAAAATAATACTCGAAGGAGTGCTCGTGTAATTTATTCAATTATTAAAATATGCTCCGTTGAGATTCTCGTTGATAATTTAAGGAAGGGGCACATGGTTTTGGTACGCCATTCGCGTGGCGCCCGGGCTCGTGCAGAGCACAAGTCCTTAGTATTTGTGAACAAGTAAATAAATAAATGAATTTTTTCTTCTAGTGCTGTAGTGCAGTTCCAACAGCTGATTCTCTTGAAAAAATCTCCGTTGAATTCATATCCCCAGAGCACCCAAATCTACTGTAATTACATACTTCTTTCACATTGAATCAATTTTGAAAGGAGAAGAAATGGAGAAAACCAACGGCGATTCATCTGAAACCAGGTGGTTTTTTTTTTTTACTGTATATGCCTACACTAATGTAATGAAATATATTTAAATAACTAGATATAGTTGGATCATGGATGTACTGTCTCCTTTTTTTTTTTTTTCTGGGGTTTTAGTCGATAAATATTTAAGCATTGGATGTGGAGAAGAGAAATTATTCCATGTGAAGCTTGCTGTTCTGATTTGTGAAATGTTGATAAATGTATGTTAGAAAATTCATTTTCATGTGAGTATAGTTATGTTGTGTCAATTTAACGGAATGATCCAATTGATTGAGATGAGGTTCAATACGGGGGAATACCAGTTTTGGTCTTTGTTTTTCCTTTATCTATCGTGTTTGTATAGTGGATTAAGTACTGAAATCAAAGTAGAGAATCAATTGGGGAGGATTAAATTTTTTTTTAAGGTTAGTAGAATATTTTTATGATTCTTTGAGGAAGCACATTGGATGAACCATTATCCATAATGAAAGAAGCCTTTTTCATTTTTTATTTTTTTTTTGTGAGAGAGGGTGCTTTGTAAATATTATGTGAATTATCAATTGGGCGGTTGATTTTTTGAAACGTAAGCAAAATAAGCACCTGCTATGTTATCTAGTCTGTGGTCGAGAATGCTCCATGCTATTGTCCATTAGTGTTTAATCCTTTAATCGATGTCGTGTTTGCAATATCAATTCGAGACTTATTTATGTTCTAGAGATAAAATGAAGAAGTGATTATCACAAATGGTAAGAAACTAAAACTAATTAAAGGTACATATGCTTTTTTTTTTTTTTTCTCTTTTTTTGGTATATTATATAATCTTTGCAGTTAAAGTTCCTAATTGATTCAAGTGAAACGCTGTTGATAAAATCTGTACTATGGATTGACCCAATCCATTTTAAATTTACATATGAGGCCGTAATTTGATGTAGTCTTATAATATAGAAGCTTTAATCATGATTAGAAATACCATCTTTCCAAAAGGGATCCTGAAATTAATGAGATATGAATATGTCTATAATATTCTATTTACCAAGAAATATAAATGAAGGTACATGTTTAGCTTAGTTGGGAGATTCTACAAGTTTGACATGTCTTGCAAAATTAGGATTTTACCAAGGTTGATCACATACAACAAGGAATGAGATAAAATCTTTATTTTTAAGCATAGGAGATTAGGAAATAAAGTGATTCAAATTCGTTATGGTTTTGTTAGCGCAGATTACATCAATCTTGACTGGTGCTGACTGACTGGTGAAAAAAGAAGAATGATTGATGCATTGCATGTATTTTTTTCTCATTATTTTGACTGCGACAGCTCTCCTGTTGCTTTAACTCTTATTTCACGCTACATGGGGTTATTTGTAGATTTTTTTTCTTCGACTTTGTGAGTAAAGAGGTCCCTTAATCTAGAAATAATCTTTCCTTTTTGTCATTAGATTTGTGAACTTTTTGGAATATATTCAGAGTTCCCTTTTCTTTTCTCTTCCTTTCCCGTTCATTGATAGTCAAAAGATTATACATCTATTGGCTACTGAAGATAAGATCAGTTGCGGGTACAACAGAAAATTTTGAAGATTTAAATTTCTGTATTGACATGTTTTCATAATCTGTGTGGGCAAGGAGGAGCGGGGTAGATATTATAAGATAGAATGAAAGGCTTCTGACCTTGACACGTTTGTCTGGTTATGCATAAGGTATTTGGCTTTCTTAAACCCTAATTCCAATGATGATATTAATATTAAGTAACACGAAATCAGAAATACACGATAGCAAAAACACAGATTTATAGTGGTTCACGAAACGTGATAGCTATGTCCACTTGTTGTTGCTGATTTTTACTATGAAGAAGAAGGTTACAGTGGTGGTTTCTCGTCTCTCACATATATGGAGTGATCACTTAACTCTGGAGGTAAATTCATAGGACCATAGGCAAGGGGGAGTGTATAGAATAATTAGGGTACTTCCTGACTCAAGATGCTATGGAAGAATTATAGAAGGGGAAGGAAAGAAAAGAGAAGAGAAGGAGGAGGAACAGAGAAGAGAAGGGGCAGAGAATAGAGAGATACGGGAAAAAATATCAATATTTCATTATCAAATGTTGTCTAAATTACATTGCGTAACTCCTTTATATAGGATTTCAAAAGATCCTATTCTAAGTAAGGAAATTCTATGAAATCAAATCATAATTGTGTTTCTTAAAATAAGCTTCAAAATTGGAAGCTAATAAGATAATATCTCTTATAATATTGCATTACTTTCACTTCTTCGGATTTATTCATGGAAGTTTTTTGCAGTAAATTTGTCATGTTATAGTTTGTGCATTCGCTCCCAAAGTTTTTTTTTTTTTTGCAGTTAACTTAGTACATGTATGGAGGAATAATATACCTTCGAAGGTCAATCCATGGTCAGGGGGGGACGTGTATAGAATAATTAGGGTGCATTCATTCCTATGGATTTATGCATGGAAGTTTTTCGCAGTAAATTGGTCGTGTTATAGTTTGTTTTTAGTTTATCATGCTTTTAATAAATCTAATTCTGCTTGTCCCTCTCTAACGTTGAATTCTTACAGACAAAGGGATGATGTGAAGGCTGATGATGCAAAATCTGCAAGAAAAGTCCAAAAAGCAGATCGTGAGAAATTGAGAAGAGATAAGCTAAATGATCAATTTCAGGAGCTAGGAAATATACTAGGTAGATAATGTGCATCTTTATTGCATTCATGGCTGCGAGTACTTCGAATTTTATATTAATCAACTCTATGAACCAGATGTTGGGAAATCTTACATGATTAACTGCTCAAAATGGAATAAATAAGGGGAAATTTCAGTGTTGGTTCCCAAGCATGCTTAATGTGGCAAGTTGGTACCCAATCTGTAAATAGGGACATTTGGATCCTAAATCTTTCAATTTTGTTGCACCACAAGTCCTGGTCGAGCGTTTCCCTTGAAATCTCTGCTAACAAGTCAACTTCTTTTTGTCATAATGATAATTCTACTGATTTTCAATAACCAAAAAAAAACAAGAAGTTCTGCAGTTCTCTGAATAATTTCTGTTGGTTTTTTATTTATTTATTCAGATTCAGCTAAGAATGAAAAGGCTTCCATACTTACTGATGCAATCCAAGTGCTCAAGGACTTGACTTCAGAAGTTAGCAAACTAAAGACAGAGCATACAGTACTTCGTGAAGAATCATGTGAGGTGATGATCCATTCACTTACTAAATTTTGTCCGTGTGATTTTGAGGCTTCTTTAGCCATTATTGGTTTTTCTTATCGAACAATTGTTTATCTTAAATAGCTGACACAGGAGAAGAACGACCTGAGAGAAGAGAAAGCGTCTCTGAAATCCGACGTTGAGAATCTCAATACTCAGTATCAGCAAGGTTTAAGGTTTATGATTCCATGGGGTGTTGTTAATCCTTCGATCATCATGGCACCACCATTTTCATATCCAGTTGGCCCTCTACCGTTTCCTCCTGGTCCAATTCCCATGCATCCAACAATTCCGCCATTTCCCAATCCGAATCCCATTTCATCATATATTCCATATCCAACTCACTTCATTCCCCAGCTCGACCAGACAACCACCTTAAATGCATCAACATCTATTATCTCTAGCAGACAAGATTCCATAAGCAGGAGATCCGATCAATGTAGAAGTAGCACCAGCCAGAAAGTTGTGGATTCTAACAATGTCATAACAGATCTGGAACTTAAAATACCAGGATCAACAGTTCAGAAGGTTGCTGGTCAATCTTTAAACTTTAATATTGTGTAAACTCAAGAATTTATGTTGATTGAGGCTTGATCATTATTTATCTGATGTAGGAGGTGTCGTCAGGAGAAAAGAATGGCAAGGAACTGATGAGTGATGAGAAAAAGCTTTACAAATGAGAGTTGTTTGAATGGGTGCTCTTCCTCCCACGGTTTTCAGGGTAGCTCCTCCAACAGGGAGGGTCTCATTTGATGAGGAAAATGATAAAGAAAAATCCCAAAGATGCATCCAACTATGTCGTTAACTTGTCTGTTGGGCAGGAGTTCGACTACCTTCCAAGTGTAACAGATTGATGCAGAATCACGAGTGTTCTCTGATTTTTATTGGGATCTTACTTCTGTTTAGGCTTCTGGCAGAGATAGAGATGAAGTTTGTTGAGTTTACTTCTGTGTAAATTGTTTGTGAATTTCTACTCTCAAACACTCACCTGTTCATCTTAATTTAGAAGTCTGTAAAGTTTTACCTCTTTTTTTTTTTGCCAGGAGAGATCTGCAAATGCTTACAGCACAATATTTTTTTGTAGATTGGTCTAGCGAATCTGCTTATTGGGGGTTCAAGGTTCAAATTTGACATCCATATAATTCTAGCATAACGTGTTCGAATTCGTCATCCAAAACATTCTAAGAGGTGACAAGCAGGAGGGAGGGCCCCCTTTCATATATGGCCAAAACATTCTTTTTTTCGTTTATTTAAAATTTAAGGGATTTTTTTTTTTTTTTTTTTTTTTGGCCTTTATGCCATGTGTAAAGTACACGCTTATTTAACAGAATAAATTGAAAGAACCAAACGAAAAGGACCATTTTTGCCAAGAATGGTCGATTTGAAGGCTCAAATACCATATGTGAAACGATATTGGTCCATTTGCATAATGTGGACAACTTATATGGATGCTTTGTGTCAATTACCCTATAAGTTATAATATTCATTT
>CAIGRF010148261.1:16028-27968 GCA_903798235.1 Fraxinus ornus
GGTGGCGGCGGTCGGAGAGGGGAAGAGAAAGTAGTGGGAGAAAATAAATTAGGGTTTCTCCTATTATATAATTTAAGTTTTATCATATTTTTATTAATATTTAATTAAATATAAAAAATCTTGTATCTATATATAAAATATCTGATTTTTGAACATTAAAACTTAAAATCTGATTTTTGAATTTTGATCTTGAAAAGTAGGGATTCATGTAATTTCCACATTAAGTAAAGCCTTATTTGATGTCCATTATTGAGAAAAAAAATAAGTTTGTAAAAGTAGATTTTTGAAGAATGTGGAATCAAGAAATAGAAAAAAAAAAAAATTGAATTTACGTGCAAAATATTTTATTGTGAAAATGTGGTTAAAAATAAATTTGAAAAAAAAAATGAGTTTTGAAATAACTAGAACCAACAAAGGAGAGCGAAATGTTACAAAAATCACTAAACCTATACATTGGCCGCAGTCTACCCACCAAACTATGAAAAGTTTCAAAATGCTCATTGAACTTATCCCGTTTGCAGCCCATCAATCACTCCCAAAAGAATAATGTTATCCATCCCCACTGAGGTTACAAATAATTTTTAAATAATAAGTTAAATGAAATGTGAAATTAAATGACTTACTTAATTTTACCTGTTATTTAATGTCACATTAACGCCACATAAACTGTGTTTGTAACCTCACTGAAAATGAATAAGATTACTCCTCCCAAAAATCTGTTAACTTTTTTTTTTTATGACATGGAGAACGATTTTCTTATTAACGGGATGCCACGTCTGATTATCCAAATTACATTTTAAAATATTAAAATATTAAAAAAAAAATAACTGAAACCGTTTTTGCCAAATTGACCCACAAGGCCACGACCAACAGCTTTCCAATTGACGCACAACCAACAGCTTCCCCCAAATTACTTCACGAACCCTACTCCTTTCTTCTTATTCTTCTTTTCCTCCATAAACCCTATTCCCCCAATTTGAAGCATCTGGGAAGAGAGACATACTGCCAAATGCTCCCTCGTCCTATCGAAGGCGATGAAGATGAACCGAAGCTCATCAAAATGGGCATTTCAGCGCTTCCTACAGGAAGCAGCCACACCTGAACAATCACTGGCAAATCGAAAGAGTGCACAATTGGGGACGAGTGGTGGCTTGGGCACCGCAAAGCGTCTTGTACCATCCTTCAGTTGCCTGTTTCATTAGCCATTGCAATTGGAATTCCACCATCAAAGGCATAAGCAATGGAGTCCCTTTTCTGTGTTGGCCCTATTTCTCGGATCAAAACTTTAACTAGAGCTACATTTGTGAGATTGGATTGAAATTGAATAAAGATAACAGTTGAATTATTAGACATGGAGAGATTAAAAACAAATCAACTTTAGGGTGATGAAATTGGCATAGGATCTTGAATCAAATATTTCGGTTTTTTATTTATTTATTTATTTATTTTTATTTTTATTTTAATGTTAAAAACGTGTTTGACCAATTGAAAATCGTGTTCCATTTTTAAAAGAATCGGTTTTAGTTTTTTCAAGTTTTATAGTATTTTAAAATGTGACATGGATAATCTGTGTCATGTGGCACTCCGTTAGTTGCCAGGCAAGATAATCGTCATTTACATCAGCAAAAAAGTTGATTGGTTTTTGGAAATGATGGATGGAGTGCAAACGGAATAAGTTCAGTGAATATTTTGAAGTATTTTCATAATTTGGTGAGTAGTTCGTGACCAGTTTACAAATTTAGTGATTATTGAAACATTTCACTCCAAACAATGGCTGAGAGAGGTGTATTTAATAGAAATTTTTAAAGACTTTTTGAGATTTAAAAATTCTTGGAATATTTAATGTTGATTTTTTAAGGCCGGTGTATTCAAACGAGATTTTTAAAGATATTTTGAGATTTATAATTTTTTGGATTTAATGTTGATTTTTTAAGGCCGGTGTATTCAAACGAGATTTTTATAAACTTCTAAAAAGTTTATAAAAGTCACGATATATTCAATTAAAATTTTAAAAGTCTATAAATATTTGGGTATTCAAATTGTTAATGATTTTTAAAAACTTTCATAAGTCTCTAGGTTTAAACAGCAAGTTTTAAAATTAAATCTCAAAATTTATCTCCCATTCATCTCAAAATTTTGGGAGATTTTCACAAATAAAAAGAAAAAAAATTAATGTATTTTTTCTTTCTTTTAATATTTCTCTTTCCTTTTTACTTTTATGAACATTAGATTTACGATTAAAAATTATTTTTTCTATTGGTTATATTTATTGTTTTTTCATTTTTTTCTATTTTTATTTCCATTTTCTCAAAAAAAAATTGTAACTAACAATTCTTTTAACTTTTTTCCTTTTTTTTTTATAAATCTTTTATTAGAAAATCTATTTGTAATTAAAATTATAAGGTTTTACATAAAAAAAAGACTTATTTATAATTGAAATAAATATATTAATTCCTTGTTTAATCGTATGTCATATTGAAAATACTGAATATTAATTATTTTTTCTATTTATTTTCTATGAAAGAATAATGTAATATTTAAAGTTTTTTTTCTTTTAAAAATATTTTTTATCATACAAGGAGGGAAGAGGGAATTATGAGAACCATAATCTCGTATTTGAGAATTTCATACTTTTGTTTTAGGTTTACTTGAATTATATTTTAAATGAAAGTTTTCAAAAGTCTTTTGAATTCTACGAAACTCTAATTTTGAAATAAGTCATAACCTAATTTTTTTTTATTTTTTTTTACCAAAATTCCAATTAAGCTCCTATTTGGGCTCCATTTTAATGATATTTTGGGAAAAAAATGAATTTTGAAATAATAATTCTTTAGAGAATACGTGATTAAAAGATAAGAAAAAATTCAAAACTTACTTTTAATATTATTTTAAAAAAGATTGTAAATTTTAAAAATAATGAAACGACTGAACATACCCCTGAATTTACATTGAAAAAATTATAAGTAAATTTACACCTATTTAAGGATAAACGCACTCTGAAGAAAAAGAACGCGGGGTTATCTCGTGTAGAAGCAAAGAAGGAAAGAATTGCTGGAGAGAGAGAGAGGATTCGTTTCTCCGTATATGTGTTCTTTCTGTTTGTGAAGAAGAAAATCTCATCCTCTCAACCCCGAATCGGATCTTCTGCGATCCATCGAAAAGCTCTCTTCTTATATTCTAATTTAGAAAGTTTTGATCGATTTGATTAGTATTTTTTGTTCTTCTTAGGGTTTTCCGTTTGTTCGATCGATCATATCATTATTTATTATTTTGGTTCTTTTTAGGGGTTTTCCGATTGATTAATCGATCGTAATTGTTTTTTAAAAACAGGGAGGTGTTTTTGGTAACCTGAATTCCAATCTTTAGAGTTTTTTTGTTTATCATTTTAGGAAAATTTCGAAACCCTTATTTTGGAAAACTGAAACCCCCAAAAGATAATTATAAATTTTGATGGCTACAGCAACTAACCCAATCCCTAGTTCTTCTTCGGCTCATCACTCCCCTAGGAGTCCCAATTCAAGGTGGGCCGGCTCCTCTCCCTGGACTCAGATTGTCCGGGACTGCGATTCGGATTATATCATCTCTTCCTCTTCCTCCACTGCGGCTGTGACTGTAAACGGGATTTCTCTGCATTCTTCCTCCTTGTCTAGTGTTGTTGCTAGGGAGGCAAATGTGAATTCCTCTTCGTCTGATTCTTCCCCTTCAGAAGCTGCTTCTACACTGGCAGCGGTAGCTGGTTCTATGACTTGTCCTACGGTGGAGAGTGGTGCTGCTGCTTGTGCGGCTGAGACTCCACCAGAGAGCACTGAGAATGGTGGGGGAAGCAGCAGCGGAAGCAATGCTACTAAGAAACCGGCTTGGAATAAGCCTTCAAATGGTGCTACTGCAGAAATTAGCGCTGTAATGGGGGCAGTGTCTTGGCCTGCTCTCTCTGAATCCGCCCGTGCACCCACCAAGAAGTCATCTTCATCTGATTCTCTCAAAGCTCTGTCTGATGGAACAGTCTCTTTGCAGGTCTACTTTCTATGGATACAATTATTTATACATTCGTTTTACTTTTGCTTATTAATTTTATTTATGTTACAGGTCAAGTTCTCAATTTCTCCTCTATACACTATAAAATTTATTTGCAAGTATTTATAAATCTTATGCTGTATTAATTTAATGAATATTCGTATATGTTATATGCTGCTGTTTTATATGAAAGACCATGACAGTTGGTTTTTAGTTTTTGCTAGAGACATTGGAAAATTTGACTTCTCTATTTCATTGTGCGTGTCTGTATGATAGGGCACTGGTGTAGGTTTTTCAACTTCCTATAAACAAGATACCAGTAGTAACACAAACCCTAATTTAACACCCCACAATGTTGGCCCTACCCGGCAAAGGTCTATGAAGCATGTTGGTGGGGGTATGAGCAGTAGTGATGGATCAGCTGATGACCATGTTTCTCAGTCACTACCACCAGAAGGTGCAACGGTGGAACTAGTCTCTAATAATTTGGGTAAGTCAGGTGGCTCTGCTGGGGAGTCTTCTGCGAGGGATAACACAAATAGGGAGGGTGGGCTAAGGGGAGGATCACATGGTGGGAATGTGCTACAACAGCAGCGGAATTCTTTTAGAAGAGGCAGTGGCAGTCCACACCCTCGAGGGGATGTCTCCCATTTTCATGGCCGTGGTGGCAGGCGTGATCGGGAACGTGGGAATCAGGATTGGGATACTCATCGAAGTTTTGGCAGCAGAGAAGGCAATATGCCTCAGCAGAGAGTTGCTTCTAGGCCTTTCCTTCGTGGCCCAGTTCCTAGTACACCTTATATTCCCCCTCCTTTGGCTGTGAGGCCACCCTTTGGCACTCCGATGGTTTACACTGGTGACATATGTTACTTCTACAATTATTTGTTTTCATACTTTTGTCCTTGTACTGATGTTCTGATATACTTGCAGAAGTGCGTTCTCCTGTATTTTATGTTACAGGCCCCCAACCAGATTCCCTCAGGATGCCTATGGTTCCAATTCGGCCTATGTTTTTTCCTTTTACAGATCCTCACTTGTCTAACAAGATAATGTATCAGATAGATTATTATTTTAGGTACCTAATTATGTGGTTAGTTTCTCTTATGAAGGAATCAGAAGTATATACTGTCTACCACCATTTAGACACTAACTTCTGTTTTCTTTTATCCATTTATTATTGCAGTAATGAGAATTTAGTTAAAGATACCTTCTTGCGCCAGAACATGGATGAAGAGGGATGGGTTCCAATTCAGTTAATAGCAGGTTTTAAGAAAGTAAGTTGCCTAGAATGATAAGTGTCTTTGTGTTCATTCCTTCAAGTCAAATTGGTCTTTTGCCTGTCTTTTTGATACAATACTCCATAATAAGTTCAATGTGCATCATGCTTATAGATTTATTTGGAAATCCTAGATCCCTGCCTAATTTTCACAGTGATATTATAAGTTATGGTAGTGGAAGCCGATAGAGCTAGGTATATTTTACATCTGTACAGTTTTTTCCCAAAGGAAATTTCATTTTGTAGTTAAGGATCTTCTCGTTTTTCATTCATTCTTTTTATTTTTTGAAAGTTCTATATGACGGGACATGAGCCCTCTTGAGCAAAACATGCTTTTATCTTACTAAAAATGCTCATATACCCTGAATTTAATTAATTTTCCCCTAAATTCAGTAATATGTTCCTCATATTTCTTATACCTGGGACTCTGCCTTGCTCCCTCTATTAGCCATTCACTTTGTAGGTTACCTCAAGACATTTTTTATTCTCCTTGAATTTTAATCTTGGTCCATGTATGTAATTTACTGAAATTTTAGTAACACACTGTAGCTTTTGCTTGTTAGTGTAATTGCCAGATAGCTCACTAGGTGTCAGTATAATTTGCTCAAATATTAATATTTTTTATGTGTTTTGAGTTTTATGGCTGTTCTCACCAGCAGTTGATATAGCATACAAGTTGAATGGCATTGTTTTTTTATAGTTCATATATTGTCTTCAGGCTTTATCTGTATTTGCACTTGTCTTTTTCATCTGTCTTTTTAACTGCGGCTGGGTTGTCTCTCCTCTTTGTTAAAATTGAACCTTTTTAAGTCGTGATGCAAAGTCTTTATCAATTCTAATGATGAGTCTGGCAGTGTTGCCTCACCTTGAAATGTTGATAACTCAAAGGACGGAAACATGTATGTCTTCCTGTATTCTGACTCATGGGACTTTAATAATCGAAAATTGATGGTTTTGAGAAAGCTCTTGTAGAAGCTTGTTTAGTGAAAAGCTTTTTTATCCCCATTTAGGTTCTTTCAGTAGATGCACCTAATTATATCATAGAAACTCAAGAATCACTTGGTTCATCTGCCTCCTTCGAGAATGCATATATTTCTCATTTGTTTCATAGTGTTTGAAGTTAATTATATCTTTTTTTTTTCAAGACTTGATTGTATCAAGGTTTAACAACTTGTCCGGATGTATTGATTGCTTAGGCGACAAGGAACCTATTTTGGGTATAGATAACTTCAGGTTGAATTTGATATCGATGTTTTGCCAGTAGCTTAAAGCCTTAAACCATTTAACAAATCTATGAGACAATATTATTTTGTTGGACAGACTTGATGGACATTCCATTCTGTTGTTCAACTTCTATGTAATTAAGCTAAGCACTTAGGTCTTCTCAACTCTTCAGTTCAATATTTTCCCTTCTAAATACACATAAATAATTGGAGAACTGAACATCATGTTCTTACTCAGTGTTAGAAGAAGAGAGTGCAGTAAGAAGCTAAAGGACATGCCATCCATTTGAGATTGAACTAATCATATTGTGGGCTTGTTTCTGATAAGTTCAAGAAATGTAGAACCAACTTTTGTTAAGAGTGTCAAGAAGTAGCTTATAATAGGAAGTTGGTTTGTTTTTTGGAACTGTTGGAGAAACTGCTCTTTTGTGGTGAAAAGATGAAGAACATGTTTGGTAGAGATTAAAATTGGATTAGCTGCCAAGGGCTTTTGACTTGAAAAACAGCTGAAAATCACATTTCAATTGGGATGTTCTTAATCTCCATTGGTCAAGCTGGACTGGTGGGTGGCTCCATGGAAAAAAAAAATTGAAACTATAATCAGCTTACTCAAATTTCCCGTGGTCTCCAAGCATTCTGCTATAGATAAATTAGTTATTTACCAAGAGCCTGGAATAAAATGTTGACAATCTTGGCTAAAGGAAACGAGAGTTCGAGATTTAAAACAAGTCAAGTGCATTAAGGAGATATAATCTTTAATTTTAATGATGAGAGTTTTATTTAGACAGAAGTGATTCGATAGAAAATCGTGTGGATCTGCCAAATTATTGATGATAAACTTGTTACATATACTAAATGGATTTAGATTCCCAAAGTGAGGGTTTGAAGAGGGTTTAGATGGTAAAACAAATTTGCTGTGAGTGAATAGTGTGATAGGGCTTTAAGGGAATCCGTGTAACTTCTGGTTGGCAAACTTCTTAATGAGATTTGAAAAATAAAATAATGTTTGTTAAGAATAATATTTTTTGCTGGAAAACGGCTTTAGGTGTTTTTTTATAAAAATAAATATATCCAATATTATACAAACTATAGAGGTATGAAGCTCACGAGCCATAATATGAAATTATGGAAAAGATGGCAACAATTGATTGAGCATATGTTATGGTGTAATTAAGAATATTCATAGGTCTAGTGTGTTTTTATAAGTGAGATCTATCGTCAAGACTCGCTATTTTGAACGTTGTTGAGAAAATTGTTGAGAAAAACATAATTTGCATATGATTATTATTTATTTTGGAAATATCATATACTAGGGAAGTGCTACAATGCTTTTAAGAGTTAAAAGGAATTGAAGGAGATGTATGATTAAACGCTCGTGAGTAACATGTAGTTTGAGTAATGATAGAAAATTTTGGTTGCAACAAGATTCTGCCATAAAATTTTAGTTTTTATGTTTTAGTATAGTACAAGCTTGTGGACAAAATTTAAGAAAAGTCTCTTGGGTGTATGTTAGCTGATGACATAGTTTTAGTAAATAAGATTGGGAGGATGATAATATGTTAAAACTTTGGAACAGTACTTTGAAATCTTAAAATTTTTAGATTAGGTAGAATAGAACTAAGGCAGAATATATAGAGCATTCTTTTAGTCGTAGTAGGAATAAAGACGAAAAAGACGAGGGATCTGTGCATATTTATGTTTTTTAACACGTATATTTGCGTATAGTTGCTGCATCTGAGGTCACCATTGTGATTTGCTGGCAAAGTTGCTGAAGGGAGAGGGTATCAAAGGGAATGGGGAAGGATGGTGTTAAGGTGATTTGTGTTGTAATGGTGGTGCAAGCATTTTATATGAGAACAAAATCGAGTGTGGTGAGCTAGTCAAAGAACGACTTCTGGACAGTTACAGCACATGCCATGAGAATCTAGAAGCATCTTAAGAAGGATGGTTTTATCTTTTCACAGCTTAATTGAATCATTGAGAATCTATAAGCTGCTGCTCATATTGAGCAATTGCAAACAAGCCCAATAAGTATTCATTCTCGTGGTCATGAACTCTATTTGAATCCATGACCAGTTCAAAAACCGTCGTGACATTCTTCACAACCCACACAAGAAGCAGTTGGACTGTTCTACATTTATAGCTGCTAATATCCTGTTTTCAAAATCTGCAATTAGTTAAATTTGCAGATTCCAGGGTTTATTTGACTGATTGCCGAATAATGCGCTCAGTGAGTGTAATATCCCAATAGAATTGTGCTCGTGAAGTTAACTAGGTTAGTTGCTTATATTGTTGTTGTCTCTAACAATTACTCTTCACGACTTAGAGAAATCACCTGTGTAAACCATTGTGAATATAGACGATATCTTCAATTGTCTTAGTTTCCGATTGGATATATTCGTTGGTAGAGTTTAATAACAATTAATTTTGTTCTAATTTACATCTTGTCTGACCCTTCTGTTTTCTGGTTCTCACTTTCCAAACCTCCTTCACTCTGTGTTATTGACTTGTTATGGTTTGTCCTTTCTATGATATTTCGATTATTGGGAGAAAGTTCAGATAGCGATTACTTTGAAGGATTTATCTAGTAATTGTAGTAACCATACTTTTATTTTTGTCAAAACACCATAAAACAAGCTTATGCGTTTTAGGAATTCAACTTAGCTTGGCCAAATGTCTTGTGTTATAGATAGGCTTTAAAATGATAAAAAATCACTAAAAGCCTATCTATCACACAAGACACGTACATATATGGTCTTCAATTTACTTTATGCATCTGATTTATGAAATCTGCAATTTCTCCATTGGAATCAAACCAGAGTCAGCATGCATAATTCAGCTCTCTTTTAATCTATCTATAATTTTACTCATGTTAAACTAAAATGTGCATAACTAAAACTAAAACATTCCGAGTACATTGGAATTTGTCATTGCCTTAGAAAATATTGATGTTTTAGTGGTTCAGATAAGTGAATCAAAATGTTGATGTTAATGTTAATTGGTCGTCGTTTATTGTCAGTGTCATCTAAAATGTATGCAAATTTTAGCAAATTCTTATTAGCCTCTTTTACAGGTCATGGAGCTGACAGACAATATTCAACTTATACTGGAGGCTGTACAGGCTTCAAACATTGTGGAAGTACAGGTTTGAAATTTATTTGCAGAATTTCGTCAACTTCACTTTTACTAGAAAATACATTAAAACAGATCTCGTAAGTCGGGAGTTTTTTTTTCTTATACTACTTGTGGCAAAATGAATAGTATCCTGTTGTTACTGGTTCTTTAATTGTTTTTAAATAATATCCTGCTGATTCTGGTTCTTCTTATGATTGTCTTGCATTACAGCACAATATAGAAGTATTGTATCGCAACTTCAATGGGTGATATTGTGGGTTCGTGATTTGCCTTTGCGGTTCACTAACGTTCTCCCTTTGACTTGTAGGTCGATAAAGTGAGACGGAAATATGATTGGATGAAATGGATAATGCCACCCGTTCAGATGTGAAAAATATCGTCATTTGGATTTTACCTGGGCGTGGTCTTATGTTATCGTGGTTTGGTCGTTGGCATGTGCGCACCAAGAATTTTGATCCTCCTTTCCCAAATGCACCTTAGCTTTTCTTTCTCTTGTTTTCGTTTTTTGTCTGTGGCTACATGACCTGTTTCTGGAGGCTGTCATATGAACATGTTGATGGAATTGGGAAGGATTCTGTTGGATGTTGCTATACTCGTTACTGTGTTCTACTGGATTTGTGGTTATCTGGTAATTTTTTATGTTGCATTGCCTGCAATATCAAAGGTTACATTTTGTATGTACATCTTGCTCACGGCTCTTGGAATTTTTTTATTCCATTAGTATTTGGTTGCTAAGCAATAAATCCTAGTTTCGTTGACCGTGCAATTGGTTTGTTTCTAGATTTAGTGGGAACTAGTGAAACTTGTGAACTGCATATTCACCGACACTAGTATAATTTTTTTTCAAATCTCATAGAATTATAAGGGTCGGTTTGATTGTATGGGTAGAAAGAAAATGAATTTAAGAGAAAATAATTGCCTAGAACTTGTTTTCCATGGAAGTGTTAATTAAGTATGTTTGATTGGTATAATTTTTTACTCGGAAAATTTTAAAATTTTGGATCTTTTTGTGTTTATTTGACTTTGTTTTACATGGAAATTGTCCATTAAAGTGATAATTTTTTCCACAATTGGTTATAAATTTGTTTCCATTGCCAAAAAGTATAAAAAAAAAAACGAAAAAAATAAAATTTCTTAAAAAATCATTTCTTCATCAAAGTTCAGTATTCGTTTGACTTTATTTTATATGGAAATTGTTTATTAAAGTGAAAAAAAATTTCACAATTGATTATGAAATTTGTTTCTATTGTTAAAAAAAAAAAAACAGAGGTCAGAATTGATCCCTCCACGCCTAGAAAATGGCGCGGGGAGGGAAATTTTTTTCCACCATTTGGATGGAAAAAGTTGCACATCAAACAACGCTAAAAATGGAAAATTCATGGTATCAAACAAGGCCTAAATGAATTTAAAAAATCCTACTACAACTCTATTAGCAAGCTAGAAGATATTCAAATCTCTTTGTTCATGAATCTTCGAAAGATTTTTCAATTTTCATATGAATTGGATTGGATTGGATTTGAAATCCTCTCAAGTCTCCATATCTCACCAATAGCTCAACTTCGAAAACTTTGTAGCGAGATTTGTGGGTTTTCAACACCTCGACGTTCCAAAATTCAAGCGGGATAATGTCTAAAGATACTACTTAACCAAATATGTTGATCTAGATATTTTCTATATCCATAAAGCACCTTGACCAACCAAGTGTGAAGCAAATCGTGGCCTTAGATGTTCAAACCATGATGTGTTAATGTGATTGTATTTTGAAGTGACATCACACGAACCTTCTGAGGTGTGTGAAACTATAAACCAGGCTCGACACAAGGTGATGCAGCACAAAGGAGAAGCATCAAGAAGAGGGGGGCCAGAGGGAATGGGGGGAGAAGTCGGAGAAGAAGCAAATGGAAGGGGAGAAGAGGGGGAGGAAAAGGAAAAAACGTGGCAGTCGCCAACTCTTAATTTCATTCAATCATCGTCTAACTCAACAACAATGAAAAATTCATTAAATAGTAAAAACCTAAAGGGTTTGTGTCAATTCATTACTACAAGCCCAATAATAATAATAATAAACGTAATTAAAAAAATTAAAAAAATAATATAAATCATGATGTCTGCATCACAAGGTTTAACGTCATGGAGCGATTAATTTGCATAGATTTTATGCAACTCACTGCCTCGCACTGCCAAATCAAGTTCGACACTTTTTTAATGGCATCAAACAACGTACATTGTCAACCAGGGGCGGACCCACGAAGGGCCCAGCGGGGGCGACCGCCCCCACTGAAAAAAAAAAAA
>CAIGRF010148261.1:29038-61542 GCA_903798235.1 Fraxinus ornus
ACAATTGATTATGAAATTTGTTTCTATTGTTAAAAAAAAAAAAACAGAGGTCAGAATTGATCCCTCCACGCCTAGAAAATGGCGCGGGGAGGGAAATTTTTTTCCACCATTTGGATGGAAAAAGTTGCACATCAAACAACGCTAAAAATGGAAAATTCATGGTATCAAACAAGGCCTAAATGAATTTAAAAAATCCTACTACAACTCTATTAGCAAGCTAGAAGATATTCAAATCTCTTTGTTCATGAATCTTCGAAAGATTTTTCAATTTTCATATGAATTGGATTGGATTGGATTTGAAATCCTCTCAAGTCTCCATATCTCACCAATAGCTCAACTTCGAAAACTTTGTAGCGAGATTTGTGGGTTTTCAACACCTCGACGTTCCAAAATTCAAGCGGGATAATGTCTAAAGATACTACTTAACCAAATATGTTGATCTAGATATTTTCTATATCCATAAAGCACCTTGACCAACCAAGTGTGAAGCAAATCGTGGCCTTAGATGTTCAAACCATGATGTGTTAATGTGATTGTATTTTGAAGTGACATCACACGAACCTTCTGAGGTGTGTGAAACTATAAACCAGGCTCGACACAAGGTGATGCAGCACAAAGGAGAAGCATCAAGAAGAGGGGGGCCAGAGGGAATGGGGGGAGAAGTCGGAGAAGAAGCAAATGGAAGGGGAGAAGAGGGGGAGGAAAAGGAAAAAACGTGGCAGTCGCCAACTCTTAATTTCATTCAATCATCGTCTAACTCAACAACAATGAAAAATTCATTAAATAGTAAAAACCTAAAGGGTTTGTGTCAATTCATTACTACAAGCCCAATAATAATAATAATAAACGTAATTAAAAAAATTAAAAAAATAATATAAATCATGATGTCTGCATCACAAGGTTTAACGTCATGGAGCGATTAATTTGCATAGATTTTATGCAACTCACTGCCTCGCACTGCCAAATCAAGTTCGACACTTTTTTAATGGCATCAAACAACGTACATTGTCAACCAGGGGCGGACCCACGAAGGGCCCAGCGGGGGCGACCGCCCCCACTGAAAAAAAAAAAAAAAATTTTTTTTTTTTTTACACTGTTTTTTTAGCTTATTTTCTATCTCGAATGCAATCAGAATATGGTGAAACTCATGTTTTATATGTAATCTTTTTCTCTTTAATCTTGTTACATATTCTTCAATCTCATAGAGTTTGATGGTTAAATTTCATTCCAACTTGAATATAGTTTGCCAGAAGGGCTTGGAGATAATTTAACAATTGAAGTCCAGGATTCGAAAGGAAAGTATTTTGGCCACGTAGTAGTTCAGGTGGCTAATATTGTTGAAGAATTAGTATGTTATGTAAATCTCATTTTGACCACCAGTGATTACAAAAACTGTTGCATGGTCAGAGTGAATATATTTGTAAGTTTGATGGTGAGAGGTTTCGTTCATGGCCTATATAGCATGAACTAGTTGGAAAAATGCAACTAAATCTAAACTATTCAACAACTCTAAAAAAAAAAAAAATTCGGGGGAACCCCCGTAGCCCCCAACCCCTTCAACTTTGGACCCCTCTACTTCGACGGGCTAATCTCGCCCCCAATCAACAATTATTCTGGGTCCGCCCCTGTTGTCAACAATGTCAAATTGACTTAGTCACTACAAATTATTTCCATTTTTGTCTCGACATTTCACTAACAAATAGATAGATGAATATGATCATCTAAAGTCCAAATGAACAGCGTTATTTAATGATTTTTGTCGACTAAGTGAGGTAGAGTGGGCCAAGCCCAATGTCTGTCTGCATTGGATCTCATTACGGGCAGCACTCATGCCACCACTTTTCATCATTTAACGGCTATTTTTTTCAGTCGTCCATAATTCAATGAAAGCAGCTGTATGATATCGAGTCGGTGATTCATCCGTCAACCGGCCTCTTCACTCGACCGTTACAACCTTAAATAAATGAAAAATCTCTCACATAGTTTCTCTCTCTTCTCAGCGCTTTTTTTCTAGCTGTATCAAGAATAAAAGGGTGAAAAAGATAGAGCAAAATGACAGTGGCAAGCGCCGCCACAAGCCGCTGCAAGAAAGCTGTGAAAATGGGTCTTTCGCTCTTCCGTCGTGGCTTCAATTCCTCCAAATGGTAATTAATTCTTTTATTTTTTCAATTTTGTAGTAGATTTACTTAGTTGAATAAACTTGGAAACTTTTAATTTACTTTCCCGAATATAAATAGCAAATCAATGGCGAAAATGGCGGTGGCGAGAATAAAGCTTCTGAGAAACAAGAGAGAAGCAGTTGTGAGGCAAATGAGACGCGACATTGCTATGCTTCTCGAGTCTGGTCAGGACGCCACTGCTCGTGTTAGGGTATATCTTTTCTTTTCTTTTTATTTTCTCTGTTACGTTATAACATGAATTTTTCATTTTTTTTTTCCTATTATTTTTCTCTTCTGCATAATTATTGGCGTTGTTGATAGAAATCTTAGGTCCCAAGTTGTAGAGGAAATGTAGCTCAAAAGGTGGATTTCTTGTTGGATGACTGTGTTGATTATTTTGAATGAATTTTGCTTGGAAAGGGATATAGGTTTAAGCGATTCTTCACATGAAAGTTGAGTTGATTTGGCTATGATTTTCAGAAGTGCCTTTATGATCATGGCAGATTTCTGATTATAGGTTCTACTATAATTTGTCAAATCTAACATTAATCAGCCTTAGTTATAGTTGGATAGTCTTATTTCCAATAAAGTCGAAGTTGTCTTCGTGAATCCCTTTTTGTTTATTGATACGTGCACAAGATGGAAGGAAGAATTTCCTACCGTAGTTGCCATGTTAGTTTTCATCCCTCCATTTTTTAACTTGTTACACTGACTCACACAAGTGATTTTCTCTTTATGTTGCTCTTATGGGCATCTCTTTATGCTTACCTAAGACATTGTGTTGCTCTTATGGGTGTCTCTTTATGCTTACCTAAGACATGTTCCAACTACAAAACTGGTCAATTCCTTATCCTCAATCCTTGTAACCTCAACATAACACTTGTACATTGTTCGTTACCATTAACTTTTATGGTATGTTGTCCCTTGCCAAGGTTTGTCACAAAGTTACTATGTTTATGTAGGTCGAACATGTAATTCGAGAACAGAATGTTATGGCTGCAAATGAGTTCATTGAGCTTTTCTGCGAATTAGTGGTGGCCAGACTTTCTGTCATTGCAAAGCAAAGGTGTTATACTAAACCCTATTTCATTTGAATCATTAAGATTATTTACGTGATAAAATCTCCTCACAATTTCACTATTCAGAGAGTGTCCAGCTGATCTGAAAGAGGGGATATCAAGTTTAATATTTGCAGCTCCTCGATGCTCAGATATTCCTGAACTGTTAGCAATTCGAGATGTTTTTGAGAAGAAATATGGGAAGGATTTTGTTTCTGCAGCTACTGATTTACGACCGAATGCTGGTGTTAACCGCACGGTATTTATTCCTACGTTCAACAGTATATTCTATGAATCAGATTCAGTTTACGTTCTAAATTGCTGAGCTAGAAAAATAACATGCTCTGTTTGAGATATGTCTTCTTTGCAAATTCTTTGTTGCAAGTGACACTTCCATTTTTTTTTTCATGTGTGCGCACGCGTGTAATTGTTTTCATTGTCTGAATTATTGCTTTCTGTTTCAGCTCATTGAAAAGCTCTCAATTAGGTCCCCAACTGGTGAAACAAAGTTGAAAGTTCTGAAGGAAATAGCGAAAGAATATCAGGCTAATTGGGATACAACAGAATCGGAGACCGAACTACTTAAGCCTTCAGAAAAGCCTATAGTCTCTCTCTCTTCTCTCTCATTCACACACACGAATACATGCACAAAAGCCATTAGGTTGCACCCATGTAATTAAATTTCTATTTCCACTTCACTTAATCTCTACTCTCTCTCTCTCTTTTATTTATTTATTTTATTGTTTATGTATTAGGAAGGACCAAACAACTTTGTTAGTGCCAGTAGCTTAACAATGAAGTCAATCCCTGAGAAATCTCCTGAGCCGAATATTTCAACACGCAGGTAATCTTTTTTCTAATAGGAGCATTTGAAACTAGTAATTTTTCTTTCAAACGTGAAATTTCACTTCAATAGTTGATGTTGAATATAAATAGCTTATTTTTCATCTTCTTACCCCTGGAAAAATAGATGCTTGAACGATGAACAGAGCAATATTGTGCACTATGAAAACCTTGCATCAGCTGCTGAAGCAGCTGCCAAATTTGCAAAGAAAGCCACTTATGCTGCTGAAGCGGCTGCCATTTTGGCCAACAGAGACATAAACGTGTCAGGTACTTCTCGTGCTATGAGTAATGGATATGCTGTCCAAAAGAGTATGAAGGACAGTAGTTTTGGGAATTCTCGTAGTCTCAGGGTTGTGGAGATGAGGCCCCATGATGTGGATGCTCAAAATATTCATAGAAGACATAGCTATAATATTCCATCAGCACATTCAGATATTAAGTACGATGAATCAGATTATGAAGAAGAAATAGAGATGGAACCAACAAGTGGGGTTCCAAAGTTGGCCAAACAAAGTACTAATAGGGATAGGCACAGCGACAACTACAGTGCTCCAACTGGACATTCAGATATTAAGTTTGATGAGTCTGATTGTGATGGTGATCCATACGAGGTGGACGAGTTTATAAGAGGAACTAATCTACCACCCAAATTGCCTGCACAGGAACAGTTTCCAGTGAGACGTGTGCATCCCAAATTACCTGACTACGACACACTTGCTGCTCGTTTCGAAGCACAGAAACACCGCAGACCACCAACCTGAATTCTTTTTTAAGTATCTTCTGAATATAGCTTTATGATTTCTATGCTTTATATACAAGTTGTTATTCTAAAGATAAATAGTATATATCAGTGTGAAGCTGTTTAGCTGACCGCTCTGTATTATGTGTTTGAAATTCGAGTTTTTCACCCTTACAAGTATGTTGATTTTCAGTTGCATTTTTGTCTAACAATCATCCTCGAAGTTTTAGAAATCAATTTTTTTTTTCCATTTCTAGTTAGTCTCTCATCGACGTAGTTTCATGGGGCCCGAAGTGCCATGTCATTTTTTACCACGTTGGACTAGTTACGACGAAGAAGGGGATAATTTCTCTTTTGCAAGTTCTTAGAAACTTGATTGTTTTCCCTGAACTGTAGCATGTGGTGGAAAGTCGAAGTTGGTGTTGACAATGGACAGGAGAGGCACAACTATATGGGTAAATTTACTGCAACTGATGAATAGAATAGACAAAACTTGAAGTTGACTTCTTATTTTGAATTACTTTCTTGTGAATTGGATGCAAAAATTTGGGAATTGGTAGTGTCTATCTTATCTCTATGATCATTTTCGGAATACTTTTGACTCGAAAAATATGTTTGATATATAATACTGAACAATATTATTTAAAATAGTTATGTTTTATTTCTTTAATTCCGTTGGATGTGCACCATAGTAAAATAAACTCAATAAAATTAAATATTATACAGAATGTAAAAATAAATCGATCTGAGATTTGCTTTTATTTAGAGAATATATAATTAGAAAGTGGGAATTTTTTTTGGATTTTTTCGTGTAAAATATTTTATTACGTGAATGTATGATTGAAAATAAGTATGAAAAATAAATTACAGTAGTGCTTCTTGTGCAGAAGAATAAGCAACATAAATTCACACTCACATGTGGGTCCTGCGCCTATTTTCTTAAATGCACAGTTGGGCCCACTGTTTATGTTTATTCTGGTCAATTTATGTTGCTTCTTCTTCTAGGAATAATTGTAGTATTTATAGCCATAGCGACCCGGTGAATAATAATAATAATAATAATAATAAGTATTGGACCGACATCTAAATAAAGGGATTATTGTCTTGTAAAAATCCTCACCGACTTATTTCAATTTAATGTATTGATCAGATAATTTATTTTTGAAAATATCATTCAACTTTTCAAGACAAAACTCCAATGGCTTTTGACTATCTCCAGCAGGTTGGATTCGAAGAATATACTAATTTCTTATCATGTCCCTACTTGATGTATATCCCCATTTCAATTATTTACTTATTTAATCTATAATTATTGCTTTTTTGAATTGCTTTTTTCACAAAATAATAATAATTTTAATATGTGAACAGCGTTACCGATTTGCCGCATACAGTGAATGTTTATCTTGTGGCAGCTTGTGGTCATCCTCATGTTGTCCGCGTCTATACACGTGAATTCCACGTCACCCTTTTGGATTGGATAATTTAAAATGTCCTAAATTAGAAATTAATTCTACAAAATGTCAAAACTTTGAGAATTTCTATGCACTCCAATCTAAAAAAAAACTATAGTTTGCAACGGATTAGAAAAAGAACTATGTTTCTCCTATTAGAGTAAAAGTGTTAGGGCTCGTTCGGTTGAGATTAAAATTGAAAAATTAGCTGTTATTGTTGACTTTTATTAAACGAGTAGGACTCAATAACGACTATATTTTCAATTTTAATTGAATTTTAATCCCTACCGAACGGAGCCTTAATATGAAATCAAGAATGTCTCGTCATGACACTCGCGTATATTTTTTAACGATATTTTAAATAGTATTTTTTGGAAATTGTGTGGTTGAAAATGATGGAAAAATTATGAATTTACGTGTAGAATATATCATCGTATGAATGTGGTTGAAAATGATCCTGAAACAAAAATTAAATTATATTAAATTAAATGTTGTAAAAAAATGGCTTATATTATAGATAAAAGTTAAAATTTTAATCATCAAACTTTTTGAGTCAATAGTGTTACGTGCTGAAACGAAAGATGCCTCGGTCGTTGAAGCATCATTTAACAACAAGCGTAGAACCATAGTACTTGACAAAAAAATAAAAATAAAAAATTAAGGCCTGTGATTAAGCCTAGATATGACCAAAAAGCCCCTAAATAGTTCTATAAAAAGGGTCATTTGCACAACTGAAAAGGGTTTAAAATTTAATATCCGAATTCCGACTATTTAAAGTTCACATCGAATCAAGGCAAAGTTAAGAGCCAACATTCGTGAAAGTTTCTAAATTTTTTTAATTCAAGAAGCACATTCTGTCCAACACAACTCTGAAATATCCCTCTATTTTTTCCTACAAAATTTGGCTCCTAAACACCAAAAAAATAGGAGCAAAACCTTGATAAAATTTCGCTAGAAAGCTTTTCGAGATAATATAGAGAGTTGTCTTGCCATTAGTCCTAAAGTAAGGTTACAGTGATTATCATAGTCATTCTATGTTGCATATATTTACTTATAATGAACGACTACTGTAGTTATCTTACGTGACATATATTTAATCAATTAATTTATTAATCGATAATGTTAACTACAGATGATTGAGTGAGTAAATACATGTCACCTGAGATGGCTACGGTAATTTGCGAGTGAATTGCCTAAATAGGCACTGAACTTTACGCAATGCGTNTTACCTAAATAGGCACTGAACTTTACGCAATGCATCCAAGGAGTCACTGAACTTTAAAAATCACCCAAATGATTACTGAACTTTGCAAAACGTTTCCACTAGGTCACTGAACTTTAAAAATTACTCAATTCATCACTGAACTTTGCAAAATATTTCTCATGGGTCATTAATGCAGTGATCTCCTAGGCAATATTTTGCAAAGTTCAGTGATCTTGTAGAAACATTTTGCAAAGTTCAGTGATGAATTATGTGATTTTTAAAGTACAGTGATCTAGTGAAAACGTTTTGCAAAGTTCAATAATCATTTGGGTGATTTTTAAAGTTCAGTGACCCTTTGAACGCTTTGCGTAAAGTTCAGTGCCTATTTATGCAATTCACTCGTAATTTGCTTATGATGAATAATATTACTCCCAATTTCAAAATAATAATAATTTCGTTAATCTCCACGTGCGGAGCACATGCAGTGGAACTATTCAAATTTCCATTTTAATTTTTTTTCTTAAAAGTAATCATTTTTCATCATTAATAAAAGGGCGCATCTGAAACTAAATTCGCACAAAAGGAAATTCTCTCTCTCTCTTTCTCTCTTATATTCTCTCTCGATCAATCTCGATCTTCCCATCACACACAAAACAAATGTACTAATCATCATTAACAAACGTTAATGATTAATTAATCAATCAAAATCTTCATTTTCTCTCTAGAAAACTAGTTTATTTCGGATTTAGTGTGATCCTGTAAAACTATAATGGTAGCTATGGATGATACGGAGAGCTGCGGCAGCCGAGCCACGGAGCCGGCATCCCCAAAGAAGAGTAGCCAGCAGAGACAGCGGCTCGAAGTTTTTCACGAAGTGCTCAGCCGGCTCCAGGATTTGAATCACGAAGAAGCGAAACTACCCGGCTTCGAAGACCAGCTATGGCTGCACTTCGATCGTCTTCCTGAAAGGCAATCTTTTTATGTATTTGTGTTAATTTTGAGTTGGAATGACTGAATCTTGGAATGCATGTTAAAAGGTTTAAAGGGTCGAAGCAATTCAACCTTTACTCTTAACATGCCCTTTGGCTTGATTGAGAGTGCAATTGTGTAATTCCACTGTTCATTTGAGCTCTGATCAAATTACTAATCTGGTAATTTACTGCTCATTTGAGGTTTAGAGAATTACCATACCGAGTCTTTGGTTCCATGTAAATAATTCAACATTTAAGCACGTCTAACACTGATTAATTTTTTTAGTTTAATATTACTTTTGAATTGAATGGTGGTGATATGTACAGATATGCATTGGATGTGAACGTGGAAAGAGCTGAAGATGTACTGACGCATAAAAGACTGCTGCATCTGGCGGAGGATCCTGCTAATAGACCTGCCTTCGAAGTGCGCCTTGTTCAGGTATACAGAAATTTTCAGAAAAATTGAGTACTTAATTGCTTGTTTATGATGCTATTTCCCTCTAAATGAAAAAGGATTGCACCAGTTCTGCCTGCTAAATGATCATTTTATAAGATATGGTTTTTAGGTTGAATATTGTTGTCATTTAAATATTTGCGCCAAGCTATGGTTTGGTATAGAGAAGTTAAAATACCTCTAATAATTACCATATACAGGTTCCTCCTGCGTCTGATGGAAATTCAGCAGATGCCGATCATATGGATTCTTCAGCAAATGAAGATGGTCAAAGTTACTCTAGTCATTCTCCTAGCCGGCAGGGGTAGTTCCTGATTTGTGTGCTACTCGTTGTCTTACTGTTAATTTTTCTTCTTTCTTCTTTTCCCCAATTTGTATTTCTCCCAATATATTTTTAATTTCAGCTGCCATCTTTTGCATTCTCTTTCCATCCAGAATCCATCCTCCACCTACCTTTGGTTCAGCAGCAAATCTTGAAGTCCTTGCCTTTCACGCTAATGGAAGTCATGACAATAATGCAAATAGTGATGTCAATTCAACTTCACGAACTCCTCGGTAAAAATTTGAAACAGTTTACTTCGCTCATTAGCTTTTGTATACTGTAAGTTTTTCTTAATGCAGGGACTAAAATATGGTAAACACAAACTTATCTAACTGTTCGTCTTGATGTCGCCTTTGAAATCTGATTGTAGAAGCTGGAAAATGATATTCTCGAATCATGACATTTGATTGAGAAAATGGGGACACTGTCTTGCATTCTAAAATGTTCCTTAACCATCTTACTCCTCCCCCTCGTCCATTTGGAAAAGAAAACCAAAGAGAAGAATAGGCTAACAAAAGAAAGAAAGAAAGAAAAAATCGTATTGCAGTTATTATACAGGATGACATCTGAATTTAAAGATAAAGGTGTGTAGTAGAGGAGCTCTCCCTGACCATTGAATCTTTTTTAAATCTCCAAATCTTAACACCAGGTATAAACCAGACAAAATAGTTAAGAGCAATAACTCAGATAATATACATATTACTGTAGTGCAGAGTCATGGCTGGAAAAACTATTGAAGGCTCTTATGATAGAAATAAAACACTATTTTTTCACTCCTTTCTTTCATTTGTTTTCTCTTTTATCCTCGCTAGCACATTATCTGTTGTTTTTATCATCAACATATACCATGCTAATGTCTTTCAATTCAGTATATTCCCGTGTTCCTTCTTGTAGATTTAGAAGAAAAAATACTTGTATATTCTATTGATGAAAAATACACAAAAGTATATACAAGATGAAAAAGAGATTTGCACTTTTGGTCCCTAACAATAATAAAGAGTACAAGTAGATATATATATATTTCAACTCTTCTCTAGGCTTCAACCACATAATAATTTATAATTTACATTATGGAGTATTTTTAACTGTGCATTAGCATTTGTTAGTTTAGTTAAGATATTGTTTAGTATTTTCTACTTCTTTCTTGTTTTCGTCTGATATTTTCATTCTTTTCATGTTTCTGGTGAATCATCATAATGGGCATGTGAGTCAAATGAGATGAACAGCACTAATCGTTGAGGTTAAAGCACTAGAAATTTATCTATGAATTCATTCTCGTAAATGATTTTTTTTTTTTTTTCCTTTCACGAAATTGTTTGCTTTTCCTGCTGGATTCAATACTCGTGTATATGTGATATATCTATTACACGGATAAAATGATAGGCATTCAAATAATTGACTATCAACATTTCTAGTCATTAGTTGTGACATCGATGTACTCTTATTTCTGTTATCTCATATTAAAATCAATGATGTTTTAGAAATGGATATCTTGCAGGCCCATGCACGAAATCACTTTTTCCACAATCGACAGGCCCAAATTGCTGAGTCAGGTTGCAACTTCATTTTTTTTCTTTTTCCAGTTCATCTTCATCTTTTTTTCCTGGTAAATATTACAGCATAGGATTAGTATTTTAGATTACTCCTCAGTCCTACCTACCCCTGGGAAGATAGAGAACAACAAACAAAAAGGAAAAATGCTCTCTTCTAGGCACTGGAAAATTATCTGCTCCTCCATTTGAACATGAATAGGATGGCTTAACATTTGAGGTCATTCAGGCTCCCTTCCGAGTAATAACTTTTCATTTTATTTGCCCATAATTACTACAACACTTAAGAGAAAGTTTGAAATTAAAAACTGAAATAAGTCAATGTAAATTATTGCTCCAAAACCTCTGGCTGTCCTGGATTGTCAAACCATGTAATTCATATGGAATGGAGGGAGTATGGCACAACTAAATTTTAATTTGATGCCTAATATGACCTAAACTTTATGTGCAACGATTGAGTTTAGGTATTTGGTGGGGCAGAACCTGGGAAATATTAATAAGAATTTTTTAAAAAAGTTTTTCATATTATTATCAGTATCCACAGTGCTGATTTTCTACTCAAAAAATCAATTAATAAATCTTTTTTCAGCTCTTGTGATAGATGGGATAATGCAGATAAAATAGACCTGAAAAGATGTCGGCAGAACACTGGCCTAATGCTAGTACTGATTAACTTTCAATATTAATTTATAATAATTTGTATCATTGCTGCTGCTTACGAATGGACACTGAAGCATACTTTGTAGAATTGTTTAACTGTGCTGCTCATGCTTTGAACTTGTTGATAATTTCTTAAGATCAAATGCAATAATTTTTGAGAGAACTGTAACTATGAATTTCATAAATTATCAAATGCTGATCCTTCACATTAAAATCATATTTCTCCTGTAACCTATATTTGACTCCTGATCTGCAGTTGACTCTCTTACTTTCTGAGATTGGTCTGAACATTGAAGAAGCCCATGCATTTTCAACTACCGATGGATTCTCATTAGATGTCTTTGTTGTTGGGGGGTGGCCATATGAGGTATACTCTTCCCTTTTATATATGAAATTGAACTGCTTTAAACGTGTGGGATCCTTAATGCAGAGTTCAGTGCATTTCTGCTTCCTTATTTACTTTCCTATTGTAAACAGATTTTGAGCTTCATTTATGTGTTTAGATGTATTAATATACTGCCTTATTTATTATGTATGTCATTTTGAGTGTTTGTTTTAGAAAACTTATCGACATTATAATTAAAATGTCAAACTCAAACTTTAACCATATTTATTGGGATCCACAACTACTCCCCACTTATTCACTACCCTTTTCATTTCTATCAGATGCCTACTGTCCCCCACTACCAAAAGACGTGGAAACCTTTTTATCTCGTCAGCTCCCCTTACTTCACGTGACTTCCTTGAACTCGTTTAAGGAAATCCCAAGTGCACGGAAAAATGGCGTCGGCGCTTTTTTACTTTTTTGTTTAATTTAGCAATCATTATTCAGTCGTACCGGCATGGCCCCACTGATTTGTTTTCGATCGGAGCATCAAGCAGCGTAACCCGGTTCTTTTCAGCAACTTATAAACAAATCAAAGCAAGCACTAAATTTATTTTGCTGTCTTAGAGGATGATCAAAGCACTTTGAATCCTTTTAATGTTCAATCCTTTATCATCTTTAAGTTTTCTCTGTATTCTTTGGGATCAAGGTAGTTGTTCTGGATGTACAAGTACCAGTTCTTACTGTCTCATTCTGAAGAACATTTTCAGTAAGAGAATCAGCTTTAAATATACTACTTCCACTATCCATCCTTCTTTATTTCAAATTGCTAGTTTAACGTTGTTGAAGTTGACGATCTAATTTGTTTTAGTTTGTATTGCCATGTGATAAAGATAAGAAATATTGCAATTACTCGCTTGAGAAGTGGTTCTGGTAGCCATACATCATGAAGTTTAGACTTTCAGCATTCTTCATTTTGTTATTTAGTTTTTATTAATACTGAGTTTCATACTGCAGTGAAATACTTGAAGTAGTTAATTTCATGGTATTCTGATTTTTCTGAATGTTTGAATCCTCTCCTTCACTTCTTCTCTTCTTCTTAAATTTATAAATAGAGAAATAAACAGAAAATGCTGTGAATTGTGTTAAACCCCAATCAGTGCCAAAGAAAATATCCAGAAATTTAACATGGAAGTCAATTTTCGTGCCTAAAGTTTGCTTTGATGATCCAAGCTTTCTGATGTATAATGGGGAAGAGGAAGATAGAGATTGAAGAAGAATTGAAATTGGGAGAAAAATGAAGGGAATTTCTATATTGAATATCACTTATTCAATTGTCTAAATTATTCAAAATTGTTAGTACTACCTACACTTCAAATCCCTGACAAAATCGGAAAGTTGACAAAATAGCCAAATAGAAGATTTCTTAACTTCAAGTTAAAAGTTAAAACTAATAATCATGTTAAGCAAAAATTTAGAATAAATCAGAATCTATTTCCTCTTATTATGCCTAATATAAGTGTTTTTCTACAATGGCTCCAATAAATCTCCATCACTTTGCCTTTTACACCCCCAGGGTCCTCCTTGCTTGGGGCCTACTCCTAAAAGTAGTTTCACATTTTAGTTGCACTTCGACTTGTTACTTATTTGCTATGGGGGTGCCCAAAGCACCTTTCTTAAAATGCATTTGTTATTCTATCTCCTCCCTAATGATTCATGTTATTGTAAACTGAATACATGCTTCTTGGAAACTTGTAGGAAACTGAGCTGCTTAGAAGTGAGGTGCAAAAGGAGATCTTAAAGGACAAGGTATATTTTCCTATGACGGAAAAACTTCCACATGATCTCAATTTTTGGTTCAACTGGCTACATGGTGTTATGCCATAAGTTGGTGAATTACATTGTCTTTCTTTATTAACTTTTTTCATTTTTACCTATACCCGGATTTTCCTCTAACTAGTTAGCTACAGAAGCCCAGGTCTGTGCATTTATGTCTTGATATATGGCTGCTATTCTATGATTTATGGAACTACATTTTACTCGTGTATCTAATTTTATTTCCTCTAAGTTCAGCCAGAGAATGAGAATGCTATAAATTGGTAGGTAGGCATGATTTTCTTTTCCAGAGTGAGTTTTTCTCGATGCATGGCGACTTTATTTATGCTGTTTGCATGTTCCAACCGCATTGTTGCCTTGTGTAATGTAATTTCATGTAATGGAGACATCTAAAATGAAACCTATAATTCTGCTATGCTGATGGACCCTGAAATGAGAATTTTGGTTGTGTATCAGTATTTATCCTTTCCTATAGTAATAAAAATGCAATTGTTTAGGAGGGCAGTCTTCATAAACTTATAAAGAATACAAAACTAGCATCTTCATATAGAATTGCTTTGATTTTGTTTGCTTGGAGCATTACTTCGTTGAATTTGGTGTATACATGTATAACCTCCATCTGGAGTCATGAGTTTTGCAACAAATCTTAGAAGGGCCAACTTCCTGGACTTTTTTTCCTGTGGAGAAGGAGAAAATGTTTGGTGTCATTAACATAAATTGGTTGTCTAGCTCTGTTAAAAATTACGGATCCTCTATGCTATTCAAAACTTAGTTTAGTGGATCTAAACCAGTTTCATATCTCTGACGACATTCTACTCCACTCATTTTTTTCCCATTCTTAAACGTCTTCTTTCTATTCCTTTGGAGTTTTGAGTTGGATTCAGTTCTGTCGAATTATTTAGTTACCCAGTTTGGAGTATATGTTTTTAGAATACTGCTGATTCTGATGGCAGTAGATCTTTGTTTTTGTAAACGTTTTTCATTGATTCAGTGTAAGTATACAATAATGCTGTATGTTCTACCAACATATAACGATGAAGTAACAAGTGACCTGTTTTGGAATTCGACTCTGTTTTTAGATTGCTGAAAACTCATTTGGTTTTATCTAGAAGTACCTTGAAATTTGAATGTGTTTTGATGGTATAATTGTTTGCTTTTCCTGGTGATACATTGTTTATGGATTATTTAATTGAGTACTTGCTGCATGTCAACTTAAAGGCTAAAGTTATTTCTTCTGATTTTGGAAACTATATACTTTTCTTTCTTGACACTACCGTTACTCGTGTAAAAATTATCGTAAAATAAATGCACCGCTGAGCTAACTGACAAGCTTACATATAACATAAGGTCTCGGGCGACCCGGTTCTACACACGCCGAGGCGAACCCAAGGAGTACTTATCCGACCCCCTTTTTATAGGGGTCCCCAATACGAGCCCACCCCTGGCGAGGTAATTAGTCAGCCAACGGTGGGCCCTATGAAATGATTGACAAGACAAGGCACGGCAGGCGTCACCCCTACGTACCTATGCAGTCAAATCTTCAACCTATAAATAAAGATATGAGGATCTCAACATTAAATGTTGAGATTGATTGATATTAATATGGACCGATGGATCTGGCATACCCACGTGTTTGGCCATCCGACGGACCTCACTCATCCGGTCATCCCACAAGAAGTATAAAAAACCACACTTAGCATCCTTGGGGGGTAATGCGAGTTTAGACATTCAATGAAAAACCTTAATTCTCTCTCTAATATAATAATGGCCGACCCCCTCTTTATCAGCCAAAGAGTCACTTTGCAACTTGTTACATACTTTGAACCATCATCTTCATTAATTCATGAATATAGTCAGTAGTTTGATTTTGGGCATACCGAGATTTGGCTTACGAAGACGTGAACTTCTAATTTTCTGTTGACTATGTCATTGAATCGTTTTTTGGGGTCAACACTACCTATGCTTCAGCTTGGATCAATTGCTTATTAATATGGTCATTGATTGTTTATCTTGTTGGATGAGGATAGTTAACTGCTGGACAGTGTTTAGTTCCATTTCTGTCAACACAGTTTCATTTTTTTGGATTGCTGCACAATCCAGTTCCTTAAAAATGGGATGCATAATCTTTTCACCCATCTGTTTTACAATAGTTGATGCTCTTAATTCACCAGTTCATATGTTATAGGAGCAACCTTTTCCAGATCAACATTCTCTTTCTGCCATTAATCAGAATCTCCCAGAAGTTCCTGAATTCATCTCTGAACATGTTAAAATACCTACCGATGGAACTGACGTCTGGGAAATTGATTCCTGCTTGCTTAAATTTGAAAGCAAAGTTGCATCTGGTTCATTTGGTGATCTGTAAGTTCCACAAATGTGTCTTTGTTGCTTTCTTTATTCTGTTTTTCCGGTTCTGTTTGCACTCTTACAGATTATGCAACTCGTTTTTAGGTATAAAGGAACATACTGTAGTCAGGAAGTAGCTATAAAAATTCTCAAGCCCGAGCGAGTTAATGTCGATATGTTGAAAGAGTTCTCCCAGGAAGTTTTCATTATGAGGTAAATTAACTTCTCTTCACAACCTTGTTTTTGGTCTTTCCAGGAGTGGAGATTGCCCTATTGTCATTTCTAATTTATGAATGAGTAGATCATCAATTCCACCTGAAATTCTTTGAATTTTACTCTTTTAGATAGAAACATTATCCCTATCAATTCAATCGTATATTGGTCAAGGACTTGCATCTTCGAGCCAAAATCAAACTATTGATTTCATGTTTGAAGTTTTACAATTAGGGATAAGATCTTCTATATATTAATTCAAGATATTCTTTTTATTTCATAGGATTTTTAGGCTTCATTTGGACCCTGAATTGTAGTTATGAAAATAGTGAGAAAAACTTCGAAGATAAATTAAGGGAGCCATTTTAGATTTTCGACATTTATTTCCTTTCAGTCGATATATGTAAAAAAATTGAGAAAGCGAGGAAAAATAGTTTTTACTGTTTTTTCCTTCATTATTCGTGGAGTGCAGGAGCCATCCTTTACATATATTTCCTTGTGGCATGCATCCAAGTCATGTTCATGAACTTGCAAAACACACATTTCTGTCCCTCTATTTGAGCTCTAAGCTAACTTCTTGCGTGTATGATAAGCATGTCAGATTCCCTCTAAAATCTGAATTAAAAACTGTGATTGAGCGTGGAATTATTCTATAAATGTAATCGACTGTAGCAATGTCTTTGGATTTGTCTTTTTGACCATTAATATATCTGAGCTCTGATATTCCATTTGTGCATCTTGACGTTTCTTTCATTTGTCTTTACTCTTGTTTTCCCATTTTTTTTCCCAGAAAAGTTCGGCACAAGAATGTTGTTCAATTTATCGGTGCATGCACAAGACCCCCAAACCTGTGCATTGTGACTGGTAACTCTATTAAAGTTTCACTATGTTTAAACCATCTATCATACAGTAATTTTGGGTCCTTTCCAAATATTCACTATATAGTTTCCCATATCAGCTATGTATTAGTTCAAATATATTATCTTCTAATTCTGTGAAGTATTATTTTCCTATTCCACATCAAAGAAGTGCTTTTCCTGATGGTCGTGTTTCCATTTTTAAGAGTTCATGTCTGGAGGAAGTGTGTACAACTTTCTGCACAAACGAAAAGGTTTCTTTAAACTTCCTACTCTGTTGAAAGTGGCAATTGATATTTCAAAGGGAATGAGCTATCTTCACCAAAATAACATAATCCATCGGGATCTAAAGACTGCCAATCTTCTGATGGATGAACACGAAGTAAGATGTTTCTGGAAGCTGTAAATGATTAATTGGTTTAATTACATTCATATGCACAGAAATTTCAACTATCTTTACATTTTCTCATTTTTCTATTGAACTCCTGAGAATGTGTGGTTTCTGTAATAGTTATTATACTAATGAATACAACAAACTAAAGCTTATTCCCCGTGGTTAATATACTAGTGAAAAAACTGAAAGTATTATTTGCTGCTAGTTACAGCGTTGACTTTTGTTTTGCCTATCCACTATTCTACCTTTATCATTTTGGCATCTGAAAGCTACGTACATTTCATTCTTCTGTAAATGATTTATAAAGGAATGTGAATGTTGCTCAGAATACATGCGGTAGACCTACTCTATTATTGGGTGAGGATGATGGAGTTTGAGTATGTATTTCACTTAATAGATTCGATTTTTTCATCTCTATCTTGTTGTTCCCCTAAACGTTGTTGCTGTTAACTCGTTACTTGCTATGATTCATTATTTTTTTTTTGGGGGGATTTTATTGACTTTTCATTTGCCCTTCATCTTTCATTTTGTTCTCATGGACAGGTTGTTAAGGTTGCTGATTTTGGAGTGGCCAGGGTGCAAGCTGAAACTGGAGTGATGACTGCAGAAACTGGTACATATCGTTGGATGGCTCCCGAGGTATGCAAATTTGATGGTATTAGTTAGATATTTGACTCTTGTATTTTAAGCTCTGTTCTAAAAAGCGCGCTTAGGCGCGAAACGTGATGAAAACGTTTCGCCTTGAGCCTAAGCGGCAATTAAGCGGTCAACGCTGTTGTTGACCGCTTAATGCTCGCCTAGGTGTTCCTAGGCATGCCTAGGTGCGCCTGGCCTAAGCGGAAATTAAGCGGTCAACGTTGTTGTTGACCGCTTAATGCTCGTCTTGGCGTTCCTAGGCGCGCCTCAGGCCCAATTTTTTCCTTTATTTTTTTAATGAATAAAAACCATAGGCTAGACTCAGTAGCCCACTATTTCTTCAAATTTCAAAAACTCCAGACTCCAGAGAACTGAGAAGGTGGAAAAAAAGATAATACTTTAAAATGAATTGGAGTCCGATAAAGACTTAGATTAGATAAGATTTAAAATATAAGTTATCTACGTTATGTAATTATGATTTTGAAACTTATCTTTATGTAGGAATTAGTAAGTAAATACAGTATTTTATAATTTTAGATGTTTGGTATATATTATTGAATTATTGAATTTTTTTACAATGATTAAAAATTAAAATTAAAAAAAAAAAACGTTTTTTTACGCCTAAGCTTTGCATAGGCTTGTAAAGCTTGAAGCTTGTCCTCCACGCCTAATCATGCTTTACGCTTTTTAGAACACTGATTTTAAGTGTCCAATTCACAATGAGTTTTTTTCTCATATTTGCATAACATCACATTGGGGTGATAATTAAATTTATAGTTAGAATATATTAAAACTATTGAATTTCCACATGATTACTTAAATGCCTCAGCCCTTAATGCGGTAGTCTGTGTAACAACTCATTTTATCAAGAGTACCTGTTGGTTCATGTATGGAATTTTTTTAGTTTGCACTGTTCTGATGATTCTTTGCTATTATGATTAAAACTTTCAACAGTGGTAACATGAATGTTACCAATTTTTAATCTTTTCATTGTATTGGATTAGGAAGATGGGATTACTGATACCCGTCTAGATGTCATTTAGGTACTAACTGCTGCACATGCCCTATAGTGTGCCAAACCCTGTAGCATGAATGTAACCAATTCTTTACTCTTTTTACTGGATATTGGATTAGGAAGATGGGATTACTGATACCTGTTTAGATGTTACTAGAGTACTAACTGCTGCACATGCCCTATAGTGTGCCAAACACCGTAGCTAGGTACAAGTGGGTTTTTTTTTCTTCAGAAAAAAGTTGTGTATACCTATCTACAAATTGCGGGGGAGTTGAAGAATATATTGAGAATATATATTAATGTATCCATATTTCTGAAATGTTGTTATATTCTATTATTAGATAAATTATTTATAAACTTGGACGTATGCTAAAATACTATTGTGTTCATAATCACAGGTTGAGTAAAAATTTATAGGGGTTGCCAAACTTGTGCCTAATTTTGGATGGGTCACTGAACTTCGTTTTGTTACAATTAGGTCACTGAATCAAGTCACTATTCCGAGTCCTTTAGCTTAGCAAACTGTAACCACAATGTGGCAGTTGATTATTTATGTCTATATCTGATTTATTCCTGCCACGTTATCCATGTCATCTTTCTGTTTGGCAAGTTGATGAAATTGGATGGATTGACTCTATTGAAACTAATTAACAAATTGGTTGATAAGAAAGACGTGTGATTTGAGTAGAGAAAAGGCTATCTCAATGCCGGTGAAATCTAACTATGTCTGGCATTTCTATGCTTCATTCTCTTACAATATGTTCATTCTCTTAACTAAGATTCTGATCCCTAGAACTGATATTTTTCAAAGGTAATTGAACATAAACCATATGACCACAAGGCTGACGTTTTCAGCTTCGCAATAGTGCTATGGGAACTTCTAACAGGACAAGTAAGCCTAACTACATTTTTTATTAAATTTTGTGCTTATGTTCTTTCATCCGTTGTCTCGTATCTGAACTCCTTTATCCTGGTATTATGTGAGTGGTGCAGATTCCATATGCCTTTCTAACACCTTTACAAGCAGCAGTCGGGGTGGTTCAAAATGTATTCCTACTTCTCTCTTCATATTAACTATTATATCATGTTTGGCATGGATGACTGGATAGCATTCGACAGTATTGCAAAACAAAAAGAAATATATTGCTTAGTCCTGTTCAAATACTGAGTACCAAATGTGAACTTGAAGTTCCCCGAATTCATAATCGCTTGATGGTAATGGTCACTTAAATTCATGTGGAAATCAGGGTCTGAGGCCGACCATACCAAAGGACACTCACCCGAAGCTTACAGAACTGCTCGAGAAATGCTGGCAGCAAGATCCAACTCTAAGACCCGATTTTGACAAGATTTTAGAAATTTTGCATCAAATTGCCAAGGAGGTACATTAATCAACTGAGAAAAATAAATCTACCAGTAGTATAGTCAAAATTGTGCTTAACTTGGATTGTTGTTGAAATAGGTTGGAGATGATGGAGAAGATAAGAATAAGGATAAATCAGTTGGTGGTTTCTTCTCCTCTCTCAGAAGGGGACATCACTGAATTTTGACAATGCAAGTAATGACAATGAGAACATAACTTTTTTACCTAATTATTGAATTTCGAATATTGATAGAAGGAACGGTATGTGGCAACGGGATTTGATGTGTACAGTATATTGTGTTTTTGATCCATCTAAATGTTGCTTTTCCAGTGAAAATTTCTCGTCTTTGTTTGAAGTCATTCTCTCTTCTGCTTTCAGAGCAGGCTGGGGACAATTTGGCCACTATTGATTATCAGATTAATTCTTAGCTTAACTGTTGATTCTCATGTACCGTGTTTGGTATGTTAGAATGGATTTTAAGCTTAACCAAACATGTTACAAGCCTTTCAAGGTTCGGTAGGTGATCAGACCAATATCCTCGAACCTTTACTTCATGGATGTTGAATGTTCAATCCACACTCCGCAGCCAGCAAGAATCTTAAGGCTTAAGAGTTTAGCTCTTAGTTCAATGAGAATTCTCCCCAATTAACTCTATTAGATGGTTTTTGAATATTTGAACGTAGATGAAAGTTGAGTGGTAGGGGTGGGAGAGAGAAATCGTCAATGGAATCTGTGTTTGTATCATTTTATATTAAGAATGGCCCTAAGAAAAAATATAATAAGAAGGGAAAAGACCCTACATCTAGATCGTTGGACATTACATTCCAACTTAATCATGGGCACGTACTTCAATCTTTATAAAACACGGAAGAATTGAAATTGTAGATCAAAACACTATATTTGGATGGAATGAACTGTTCAAACAAGAGTTTTTCGGCAACGAATAATCAATTTAGATATTCATGGCCATGTAGCTCTATAACAAAATTGAGCTAAGATAGACCAAAGATACCATGAAAGCATGAAAAAATTGTCGAAAATGTTTTTGGGCATACAAAGTGCTTGTTTGTACTATTTCTTGATGCATGGAGGTGGTTTATAATCTAGGAAAATATAAATACACATCATGAAGAATGAGAATGACCTTCGAAATGTATTCAAAGAGGGTTCAAATCCCTAAAGTTAACTCGACTAATACACAGCGCATTTGGTACACTAGTACTATGTTATAGTGAATAATAGTGGAGTATATTGTATTAGAAGGGACAAAAATAAGATGATATAAGGTGTGTTGCTATTATTACGGTACTACATCCTATTAAAAAAACAACTTATACAATGTTGTCTTTAACTTATACAACACTACATCGAATAACATCTGTCCATTTTACGTTCTAATACAGATTGACAAACGCATAAAACAGATGGTTCATAAGAAAGATTTTTGTAATACTATGAAAATAAGAAGAAAATTGATGTTACCATCAAAATGATGATGCCAACTATTAAGCAAAACTCAAAAAAATTATTTTAGATTTAAGTGCAAAAAAACTCCATGAATATTACATTTCAAGTTCAAATTATACTATTTATTCATGTTATTTCCAATTATATATGTTGATTATTCTTGGAATAACCATTAAAACGAGGAAAATAAGTTGTAGGTAGAAAAGTTGAGTTAAGAATTTTTGGTTTTTACAATGATGAGAGTTATTCGTGTTTCTTAATATAGAACAACTAGGAAAAAATAAACAACAACAAAAAAGGAATAAATAACTACAAATAATAACCTATAAAAGAACATGATCTGAATTTGTTCATTGAACCAAAATTAATTTTTATGTCAACAAATAAAGCAAATAATATTTTGTTGAAAGCAATTTGAAGGAAATATTAATGAATTATCATAAAGTTAATAAAATGTAGTGCAGTAACTCCAAAACTCAGTTTTTGTAACCTTTGGAATAAGATATAGCATACTATTGAAGAAACTTCATTGCGTTTGGTAGAACTTCTGCTTTTGTTTTTGTTTCTTGTAAAAAAACTTTTAAAAAGTCATCTTATGTCTAAAAGCTCTCCTAGCAAACAAAGTATTTCAAAAACTTATCCAAATATGTTCAAAAGCAATTTTTAACTTTTCAAAATTCATGTCAAAACAAACCTACAAAGATCTTGAATAACTAGTTAAACATAAAGTAAACTCAACAAAACAGAATAGTTGAACGTACGAAACATGTCCTTGATTATATAACTACCAGACATATAACCTAATTCAATCAAGAAATGAAAAATCACAATATAATTAAAATCCATTTAATAAAGACTAACGTAAACAAGAAAGAAAAAGACCATATTATTGTATTTTAGCTTTTTTCTGAGAATGAAACAATGAAACACTTAAAACCCTAAAAACGGTTCCAATATTCATATGCTGAATCATTGTAGAACACAGACCTTTTTTAGGAATTTGGATTTGAAGAGGGAATGAAAAAGAACAGAGATATTGACACGGCTCAATCAAATCATAATATTGTAAAAATTGAAAATCTGAGTGAACCAGGCCAATATCACCGTTACTGTTTCCATATATACATTCCCAGAAACCCTAATTTCTCTGTCATTCATTTCAGTGACTACAAATACACCTAAAGAGACATGAAATGCCAATGTTTTTTAGTATCAAAAATAGGGTTTCTTTCTCTCTCTCTGTGTATATGCGTGAGAGAGGGAGTTGGGATTGTCTGGAGAAAATTTAAGGATTTCATGAGAAGAGAGTGCAGAGAGCATTTATAACCGTGACTACCAATGCAGTGAAGCGAACCATCGCATTTAACTCTCTCTCTCTCTCTCTCTAAATTTATTTATTTTTTCTTTTTTTTGGATCAATCCCCCACCCCCTCGCCTCATCTACCTCATAAACACAAGAAATACAGGTTATAAATGTATATAAGTACGCACTTGGTGGAGCTATCTATACTTAGCAAACACAAGAAAAAGGGGCTTGGTGTCTGGTGATATGGTGATACAATGTTTGGCACCCTCGATTTGACATTATCGAAGAAGATTAAAGAAGAAAATTTTTATTTATTGTATGTTCACCCATCCCCAATGTTGTGTGCGCGTAAACAGAATTGAAATTCAGAGTTACGAACCCTTTGCCATAAGTGCTAAAAAGATTTTTGTTTGGTTGAAATCACAAGTGTACGATACAATATACGAGTAATAAAATAAATAAAGTAAGGTTCCCATGAGGCCATGCACGTAACTAAATATTGAACTTTATTTGAACAATTGATTTTAATGTGATTTTGAACTAGAATTACTAAAACGTAATGAAAACAAGTATTGGTTGGACTAGTGAACTTGGACAGAGAGCACCACTGTTTTTCACTTCTGAATTTTGCCTTGGCAAACTGCCCAGAGCAGCACAAATGGAAACGAGCATAAGTTTTGTAAATTACTCCGAATTGAAATCCATAAAATAATTAGTAATATGATAAGATTTGCAATGATAAAACCAAAATTGATAATTATCAACATCAAACACTCAATATATACTAACATAAAACCTTCATTTAGAAGTCAAGGTAGTGTAAGAATAACACTTAATCACTTGCCACTTTGAAGGACCAATGTCTAGTTTGTCGAAAAGACAGAAACGATGAAATTTAAGAGTAACCATGTTGGAAATTAATTGTTATAAGTTGGTTTTGACCAATTATTTAAATGAGATCCGTTGGTCATATATGGAAGTTCTTAGACCAACCGTGTTCTAATCCGTAAGTAGATCGTCTTATTATATTTACTTTCTCAAAATTAAATTCGGGTGAATGAAAAATTAAAGTCTAAAGAGAGCCGCTTGACACTTGGATTTTAACCCCAAGGAACATCAAGTGTTATTTTCAAGTGTTGTCTTTTGGGACAAAACTATTAAACACCTATATATTGGTCCCCCATTTTTCAGATTTCATTCATTCAAAATCCCCAGCATTAATAACAGCCATAACTTTCCCTGCACTATGTATTAAGAGCCCGTTCGGTAGAGATTAAAATCGTATTAAAATTGAGAAATTAACCGTTATTGTTGACTTTTATTAGACGAGTGAGACCCAATAACGACTATATTTTTAATTTGAATTGAATTTTAATATATACCGAACGGGCTCTAAGTCTTCTGCATTTTAGTTCTCAATTCTCATCCAACAAATTTAAATGACTAAAACCAAGGTAAAAAAAATTTATACAAAAATGTTTCAATTTTCGATTTCACTCTCAAAAATCGGACACGAATCATCTTATTCCCATTTTCCATAACCAAAACTCATTTATTTTCCAACAAGAACTGAATCAGAACCGAACCAGACAGTTCCAATCGTATTTGGATGGTATTGGTGATTTTTGCCCACCTCTAGAACGAACAAAATTTGTGAAAAATATATATTTATCCTTTCTAATTTATCAAACGTCTAAAATATTTGTGATTGTTTAGCAACGAATGTGAAGCTCTAAAGTTCTACTGAAAAATTAATAATAAAAATAAAAATTGCTTCATAATGTCAAGCAGCTGCTTCCCTACGTCCATTTTGTCTTCTTTTTTTTTTTTTAATGTTGTTCTTAATTCATATTTATATTTGACAGAATTTAATTAACATTATAACATTCTCTAATATTGTGTGCGCAATTCTTTGGTCAATTTAATGTAACAAATTGTTGATTCCACATAGTTCCGATTTAGATCGAAAATTGAATAAAACTCTCCCAATTATTTCACTTTTTTTTTTTTTATATATCAAAAACAAGAAATTAAAAAAAATAAAATAATAATATTGCGGCTGAAATCTTTATATATAATCAGGTACCCTAAATAAAAGTGCATCCCTAATCCCTCAACTCTCAATACTATAAACTAGACCCTACTTATATAAAATCATATAAATAACAGAATATTACGCTTTAATAACAAAATGGACACTCTGAACACAAAATTATGTATAAAGAAACACAACCCCGTCTCTGTTTTCACTTTTAACTCACCGCATATAGTTCTAATTAGTAAATTTATATGGAAAACTCCCATCATATTTAGTCGATACAATAATTTCTACAGATGGGATGTCAACAAAAAGCAGTAAACTGAGATGGATGTATATGGTTGTTGATAAAATTGCATCATTTAACAGCAGATGAAAGTGCTGTTGAAATCCTCGACACCGTTGTATAAAACCGTACAACAGTCATTGCATCTGAACCGATTCTTGATCCTGTCAAAAACATATCATCAAAAAGATGGACAAATTTTACGTAAACAGTCTCAATATCATCCAGAAACGATCTATTTCTATCAATCAGACTGATTGAAACACTATAAATTCAGTGTGCACGACTCCATCGAATTTGCTAGAAAGCATTCGAGTAAGTGCAGTGGAGCAGTGCATTGCAATAATAATTGTTTTATTCCACTACCTCATTTGGTAAGTGCATTGAACATTAATCTATAGACAGCACTGGAAAAGAAAATAAGTTAATGTCTAGTCTATAATATTTCCGAGTCATATCCAGCACACTGTATCAAACATAATCTTACTCCTTCAAGATTGCTAACCCTACAAAGAAAGCCACACACAAACCCCCGGCACCCACACCCTCCACACACATTATATTTGATAGATAGATGAGTTTCAAGATAAGTATTATTATTCAAAAAAAAATAACATGTATATGATGACAAACTCAATTATATGTAGAAGCTGAGAGAATAGACATACCCGGCTCATGTCAATGAAATAGCAGCAATATGTCATACAACTTATGGATGGGAAAGAAGGCCTTGTATTCAAGAATAGACACCCCAATGTCTCTCATTAAATTGATTCTTAGTTTACTCCTCATGGCCCCAAAAGAAAAGGTTCTTTTCATTAGACTATACCAAATTCCATCCACATTGCTTGGGCTAGGAACATTGCACAAAAGCATAAGTATCCAAGTGTGGGACTGTGAGTCGCCAATTTTGAGACCTAGATCTGGTCAAAAGGGGTCTTGATTTTAGAAATGCATATGTTGACACAGACATATAATTAGTAAGGCTATGTATGAATACTCAACATGTTTGTAATACATTTTCTAGAATGCATATTTAACCACTAATAAATGAGAAGAGAAGGCACAATCTTGTTACTTTGTTGCTGCTAAACAATATTCGATAGTATGGTTTTTATTTGTGCCATGTACTCTATGGTCATGTCTATTTACAAAGCATCAGTGATGCAAAAGGACAGACCAATATTGGAGCAAGAAAGTTACTTTAGCATGTGGACGTGGTTACTATTCATCTTTGTCAATTATTAGGATCATTAAATATTATGTTTTCTAGTTACCTTAGGGATCAATATTTTGTTTCCTCTTTAGTAAGATTTATTTCATTAATAAGTTAGTGTTTTACATCTATAGATTCCTGCAAATAGATGTTTCGACAAAGTAAAAACACTTTTATCAATTTTCTGAAATTGGTCTTAGTCCTCTTCATGAACTTCTGAGGGATGTTGTTGCAGAAGTGTCTTGAGAGGTTTTGTCCTTTGTTTCCCAGTCTTAAAGAAGGTTTTCTTTAGTTTCTCTCCCAAAAAATTGTGCTTTTGACAACAGTAGCAGCACATTCTCATCTTTTACACTTTCGTCTATGTCAACTAAACAAGATGCAGCACACCATTTGCCTTCTCGCGTGTGACACAAGTATGGCATGGAAAACCAAAGAATCTGATTCGCTCAAATTTCGGAATCATTTCAAATACCAATATGTAAGTCTTTTCAACTTACTAGGGCACCGTTCCAATATTCATAACGATAACGTTATTACATTTTTCTTATCCAAAACTAAGTAGTGAACTTAATTATATGAAAACACTGTATTAACTCTTTTCACCAGATTCACCAACTGAAGATCTGTTGGCAGAAGACACATAACATTGTACATCTCAATTCTTAATATGCATCTTCACTCTGGGTTAGACATCATATTTATGGTTATCTAAGTCAATGCTGTGGCTTAGGAGACTAGTCGCATAGAATGAGTTTTGGCTCAAATTTCATGACTAATGCTGATACTGTTGTGGCTTCTGTGGATGGTGCTATGATGGTGGAATTTGATCACTCAACACAAACTATCATGCGATTGAGACACAGTGGAGAGGCACAGATCTTGAACTTGAATGCATCTCAGTGTTCTTTTCTTCAAAAGGGTTCACCATGGGGACAGTGAGATTGAATCTCCTTTTCTATAGGGATTGATAGGCTCCAATTAATGATTATAAGAGTTTGCAATGAGTTTTAGTTTAGTGGCCAACAAAATGATATTTGAGCAAAAATTTATTTGTATTAATCACTAAAATCAGAGACAGATATCTGCAGAGACACTCAGAAGCCACTAGCTAGGCTAGTCAAAGAGTAACAGAATGACACTGGATTAGTTGAATGTATTCCTCATACTGAAATAAAATACAATGCAACATGACCAGAAGGAAAACAAGGCTGACACAGGTTCACTGCCGTCGGCATCTGCTTAACAGAGTTCTTCAAGATCTAATAGGCCAAGATATGGTTCATTAAACTAATTATATGGTATACTGGATACAAGAAGATCCAATTTTATTAGTCATACTAGCAAGCTCTTGGTCGGATCAATGTCCTTGGCAAGTAAAAGACCAAGTGTAACCAACTGACAGTGGACTTCTGTCAATTTTATCACATATGAATACGATACTTATGCAACGAAGCCTTAGTTATAAAGTGAGCAAAGATATTTACAAAATTCTTCATTGAACATCTTAGGTAATTATGTTCTGAAGCTGGTATAGATCATTTAATACCGTAAAGAGAGATGGGCAAATATAGGCATAGGTTGGGAAGCAATAATAAATTAGCAGAAATAACAGACCGCTAGGGTTTGAGCATAGTGAATTACACCTGGGTATCGAAGTTTACACCTGTTATAGTAAATTACACCTTGTATTCATGGACACGAATCCACTTTGTAGATGACCATTTGTTCCCTTTGATAACATGGCAGCCACCTGCAAGAAGCAAATACGTTGATTCCACATCTATAATGTTAAATGAGCCATAGACATAGGAAAATAAATCTAGCAACTAGATTATAAACATAATGCTAATATGATGTTGCTATGTCTGAGAAGACAAGAACTTCAAGAGATATCTGAAAGGTACATCTTAAGTATCAGCTCTACAGTACAAACAACCAGTCATAAGCACAACTGACCATGCAAGCTTGAAGGATCCAAAGTTGCATCAGGATTCATGCTCCAGAAAAGTAATGCATCACCCATCTTTGGTTTAACAGAAAGTCCTCCTTTACCACATTCAGATAGCTCATTCCACCAAGGCACAGAACTATAGTTTCCTTTGGCAGCAGGGAATAATGTTTCACCCCCTTCTTCAACATCTGACCTGTGATACAGTGTCATAAATGACGTCATAAGAACCTATGGAAATTACACTTGAGTATTGAATTAGAGAAAATCACTTACAAGTAAATAAGAACTGTAGCAATTCGTTGACCACCATTCTTAGTGCTAAACTCGTCCCGAAAATAGTCATAATGAGGCTCATACTTCTGGCCTACTTCATAATGGAGCACTTGAAGGCCTTCCCCATGCTCTGTAGAACGCAAAATAATTCGGGGTAAAGCCAATATGTGAACAAAATGCACAAAATAACATATAACGACAAAAATCGGACGAGAAAATAACGAAAGTTTAGCATCACCTAAAAGGATACTTCCTAAGAAATCAAAACATTAAAATAAACAAAGTTTATTGGTAAGAAAAGTCAGCTTCAATAAGGCAGACGCATCTATGATTCCGAGGAATATGATGTCTTCACTGTGAAGAAAATATCCCAACAAATTGCAATAACAAGAAGAGAAAATTGGAGTAATATAAAAAAACAAAAGGTTACTAGATTTGGAAAATACATATGCTGATAGCCAAGGGTGGGACTACATCCAACTAAATAACTGCACTCTTGAAAGAGATTAATGCAACTCATATCAATACAAGTTCCCATTCTATAATCCTAGCTCTTTTCCTTGGATTATGGTTTAACCCTTCCAGGCAAAGTTCAGCTATATAGGCGGTAAAGCATATTTCTTTACTTGTCCAACCCAGCCATACAACGAACTACTATCATTGACAAACTGGAAGAACTCAGACGAAAATAGAAATGCCAGACAAACTTTATACCCAAACCAAGCATAATTGGGTATACCAAGTCCTGGCCTCAACCTAGGTTCTAAATATTGGTACTCTTGGTTTACAGAATGATTGTGATCATAGAAAAATGATAGATGAATTTGCACATAAGAATCATTACAAGTAGCCATTGAACTGCATACCCACAGGAATGAAGGTGAAATCTGCAATCCTTTTCTCAATATCCCTAACAATTTTATCACGTCCTCTAGGAAGAAATGTACCAGAACTCGTACGGACTCTGCAAGAAAAAATGTACAAAAAAATTTACTTTCATCTTCTCGGATGCATCTTAAATACCAGGACTTGAAAAACTTAAGAAATAGCATACCTACTATCTTTACTTTTCCCAGTGTCGTTATCAACAACTGTTGACTTTTGCATATGAGGCTTAGCAAGATTTATCATATACTCACATTCCTCTTTGGACTGTTAAAAAAATATCGAAAAAATAATCAAGTAGTCCACGCATTTAGTTGAGGCATTTATCAGCAGATCAATGAGATATTTATGAACAGAAAAGAACGAGAAAAAAGTCCCAGCAACTTTTCATGATTAACTTGCAACTGCATACGACAGACTTCATTTTTGAGATACAATCATCTAGAAATCAAGAACATGGTAGTATCCATGTCAAGTCAATTTCTCTAGTGTCTTGATACTCTATTTCAGTTTCTGCTAGTAAGGAACACTACATCATTGCCCAGCAGCAGAGGGAACAGTGTGCCAGTGCCCTTCAACCATTATATCCCTAAGTTTTGAACTACCTCCAAAACTAAATCACGATGCATTAACTCAGGTAAATGATTACCCATCACAAAGTTTAATTTCAGTGAAATACACTGTTCATCAACCGGTGCATAGAAACTTTTTTCCATTTGTTCAATTTCTCCCTCCGTGTGTGTTGCATGCATTTAAGATTGATAATCACTATAATCCTTTATTTTTTTCGTTGGAACAAAATTTATGTCAAACCAACTACGACAGAAAGTTTTCATCAAACCTGGGTAGATTTAAATTTTGAACAATGCACAGCTAAGAGAATTTTCCTGAACTGTAAATTCAGGCAATATTTTCACAGCATTAACACTTGCATGATATGTAGCTGTGTTCAAATCCACAGGAATGATTCTATTATTATCTATTCCATTGTAAAGCTAATGTCTAGCAGTCTAGGTGTGCATCTAATAAATTTAGGCCACTAGATGCTTTTAGGTGACTTTCCTTCTCCAGCCTTTTTATGGTGTATGCCAAATATTTAAGGATGTGGGTACTCACAATTGGAACTAGAAGTTTCCGTTCAAATTAGAGCTAGTCCCTCTTTGGCAGTTTTTTTTAGATTATAAGCTTGTCAAACATCATTTTTAACCACACATTTCATTGGAACCACTTTTTTAACCACATATTCCATGTAACCCACCAGCTTATATTCTGAAAAAGCTTTGTCAAACGTGGCTTAATGTTCCAAGACGGCAAGAACCCTAACTCTGAGGTCCCAGTTCCAAGTGGCCGAAATGTACCATGTAGAAAATGGCGCATCTAAAATATATAAAGATGAATACAATTCATTATGTGATAAAGCGTGAAAAAATGAAATTTTCCCATATGTCTGTATATATGTATCATGTATGTCTGTCTGTCTGCGTATGAATAAGAACTAATTACCAAAAAATTGTGAAAAATGGAAGCCCTGGGTTCCCAAGAGATCAACTCAACCCACTGATCTTTCCTCTCCTCATTTTCATCACCTCTGCACCAAATTCAGATCACAATTATACAAAAAAAATCGCTGCAATTCAATGCCAATAAGCAAATGAACCGCGTAGTTCGAGTGAAACTCTTACTTGGTGACGGTATTGCGGGCGATGGAGCTGAGATCATGAGCTTTTAAAGAGCCCTTCGAACTGCTTGGAATCGACAAAATTCCAAGAGCCAAAAGGATTATAACGAGGAAAGAGAATATCAAGAGGATCGAGAAAATCATCATAGATGACGGCCCTTTACGCGGCGGACCTCTCCCGTACTGCCTCCCCTTCACCGCCATTGACTAAATTGAGAACCTCACAAATTCAAATCTCGATCGGATCGAAAATGATCACTGGATTTTGAAGATCTGATAGAAAGAAATAGTTGGATTCAGAGGATACAGTTGATGATCTCAAGTCAATTTCCGTGATTTGGGGTGTGTTTAGCCACGTTATTTTGAAACAGTGGAAAACGTGTGATTAAAAATGAATGAAAAATTATTAATGTGATGAAAAATGTTATCAAAGTCGGCAGAAACGTGCAATTTTTGATAGCGGGAAATAATCGGTCTATGAGAAAAAATGTGGTCAGTGTACTAAGGCCAGTTTGTTTTTGTTAAAAACATTTTTTTTATTAAATTTTAATATAAATTACTGAGTAAATAAAATATTTGATAAATTAATTATAATAATTAAACTTGTGCAATTATTTTCGTTATTTAAGAGGGCTTGGCCCTTTAATGGAGTGACCTTATATTGATGGATTGAACATGGTTGGAATAGTCGTAACTCGTAACCAACTCATTCAATTCTTTGAATAGGTTCTCGATAAAGGGCTGTAAGTAAAAATCGTCAAATCGAAAATTCGAATCGAAATCGCAATTTAGAAACCGTCGGTTTGGTACCACATGGACCAATTGGTTTAGGTTTGAGAATTTTAATTGCAGTTTAAAACTAAACCGGACCGATAAAAAAATATATAAAATTAAAAATAATGAGATTTTTTGAAAATTCATCCAAATACGTAAAATTCAATAATTTTGTCATTTTTGTGTATTTTTGTCAATTTATAATTTTCTATTACATATATATTATT
>CAIGRF010148264.1:0-12501 GCA_903798235.1 Fraxinus ornus
GAAAAGTCAGATTCAGAAGAAATATCAAGTGAAAACGAATAAAAGAAATATAAAATACACCTAGTTTTATAATTACTCTAAATTTGAGGACCTATTTTGCAATAAATGATCTATTTCATTAAGGGTAAAATTGTCTTTTTTACGAAAATTTTAAAAAGCAACTATTCACAGACTATTTTGAATATTCTCCCCTCTTAACTTTGACCATTGAATTAAAATAAATCTTTTAATATAATAAATAAGATCTATAAAAAAGATAGAGTTAAATATTTGATTGATCATTGAAATTTGCACTTCGTCGCAGCTTACGCACTACTTAAAAATCATACCATGGGCCACTGAATTTAGGTTCGTTGCACTCCATTCAGACGGATCCCATCTATTAATTTGTTTATATGGAAGGCAAAATAGTGACGTGACCGTTAAACTTGCCAAATGTCTAGCCAAATGCACACGTGGATTTTCAAATCAGCCAAACACACCTTATCAATTAAGCACCCCCACAAACTTTTGTAATTTGGTGTTCAATTTATAATGATGAGTATATTAGAATGATAATACATCATATACGGGTTTGTAACGTAAGTACAAAAATATCGAAAGAAAAACGAAAAGACAAAAAAGAGGAGCTGAAATTATGGCCTAGGCAAATGTCCAACGTCGCTGTCAATAACTCGAGGCCAAAACCTTGGTCTGGGCGGTCGCCCGATTTTGTATTGAGCAATCTCCCAGGATAATATTTTTAATGTTGGGTTTGAAATTTTTGGTTCGTTTTTTGGTACACTTTCATGAAAAAAAAATGCATCCATTCATGAACATTTGAGGCTTTTTCATGGTGTATGATTGAGAATATATATATATATATGAGATAGTTTCATTCCTCTGCATAATTATTACACCACCAAATCTTTCAAAAATTAGCACTTAAAATCTAAATTAACAGAAACCGTTAAATATTTTCTTAGTTGAAGAAAATCGAAGTCTGACCAAATGTTGACTAGTTTTTAAAGGCAAAAATAGTAAATTTACATTTTTTATATATAAAAGAATTAAAATAGCAAAACCAAAAAACTATAAAATAAAAGGAAAACAACCATTCATCTTCCGAAAACCACCAGCATCGAAGGAAAACAACTGGTCTCCTCCAATTATCACCACCACAAATATCGTCGAAAAACCGCCAACACCACCATTCTTTCCGGCCAAATCTAATAATCCACCCGTCCACAACACCACCACCCTAGTCGAAATCCGTCCAAAGCCAAAACCCCAAATAAATATTTGTATCTATGTATGTATAATGTACTGTGGATTCAAGAAATTCATTAGCAGATTACAAGAAAAATTAACACCATCTGCTTCTTTTTCCAAAATTCCTTATTGCATAGAAGTAGATAAAATTACTCTTCAATCTTCATCGTGGTCTCTTTTAGGTTTTTTGAATCCTCTCCAGATAATGGAGAAAATATTAACTCGACCTTGATGTTATGGTAGGAAACTTGGTCTCAAGTGGAGTGTTGAATTAAGGTTAGGGTTGCCGAGTTTATGTTGTTTATATATGGGTGGTCATGTTTGTAATTACTTGCTCATTGTTGTCCTTTCTTACTGGATAATGCTCCACTGGCGCTCCCCCAATAGGGTAATAGGGTGTCGCCACTTGACAATTATGTCAAAAATGAGGTAACTCATTTTGTACAACAAGATTTATCCTTTCTTATTTCCTGTTTACCGGTCATGGGTTGTGTTAACAGACTTTGACCTAGTTTATTATTCAGTTGAGTTAATCGCGGGCCATGTCTGGGCCATATTCTACATTTCTGAAGTTATAGGTTAGTTGTTATTTGTTTGGATAAGTTGTTGTAGTATTCTATTTAAAGTCCCGCGTTTCCCTTATGAAGGAATACAATTTCGAGCGTTATCCAGAAAAGTAAGTGTGGAGGTTACTGGCACCTCAAATTGGCCAGTTTAATTCTCATTAAATTACAAATTCTCTATTGCACACATAACAAATTGGTACCAAAGCTGCGTTCCTGCGACGTGGCTGAGAGAACCAAGCAAGCCCAAGTGAATAAAATGCTGGCAACTTTGAAAGAGGAAAATGAGAACCTGCGTGAAGAGCAACAAAGGCAGAAAGTCATGTTAGAGGCAGTTCTACAACTACTCAACAATTTGGCTTCAACCTATGAACATAAGTTGATTAAGGCAGGGAAGCCCAATTCAGAAGAGGGACCTTCAAATACAAAGGTCAGTACCAACCCTTTATTTGAATATACTAGTGAAATACAAGCTAGATCTCTTATGCTTGAATTTCCTAGGTTTGATGGAACTGGGCAGAATCAATGGGTTTTGAAAGCAAATCAATTCTTCTCCTATTATGACATCCCAGATAACCAAAAGATTCAAATAGCCTTTTTTCCATATGGAAGGAAAAGCTCTATAATGGTATATGTGGCTTAAGGATTCCATTCCAATAAACATTTGGGATGAGTTTACTAGTGCTTTAGAAATCAGGTTTGGGCCATCTGCCTATGAGGATCCCATGGGGTAGTTTACTAAACTAAAGCAAACTAGTACAGTAGAAGAATATCGAACCCAATTTGAGGAACTATCCAATAAAATCAAAGGATTAACAGAAGAGTTTTGGGTAAGTACCTTTTTGAGTGGGTTAAGGGAAGATCTCATAATAATGGTAACCATGTTTAAATCAAACACTTTACATGCTGCCTTTAGTTTAGCCAAATTACAAGAGAAGGAAGTCATAAGGAAAAACTTGCCATACAACCCGAGACACCAATCCCCTGTCCCAAACACCAACCAGATTCCTAAACTACCTACCTCAGCACCCCTACTAAGACTCCCACAACCACCATCCGAAACAATAACCCCTACCAAAACAATGATCTCAAGTTTTCCAACAATAACAAAAGACCAGTCATCTCAATCTAAAGAGTATCCCTAACTAAATGCAAGAAAGAAGGGCAAAAGGTCTTTGTTATTACTGTAATGAAAGGTTCCAACCAAGCCATAGATGTAATAAACCTAAACTCTTTCTGCTAGAAGGGATGAGAATAGAGGAGATTGAGGATAAGGAGACAGGTAAATCCCTAGCTGTTATTATTCCCGAAGAAACCAAAGAGGAAAATGAAGAGAAATTAGAACCCTTAAGGATCTCATTATATGCCATAGAAGGGGTTTATGCTCCTAAAACCATAAGAATAGTTGGGGTCATCAATAAAACCAGTGTGATTACTCTTATTGACACATGGAGTACGCATTATTTTATTGATCTGAATGTAGCAAGGAAAGCTAGACTGATAGTTGAGGAGACCAACCAATCAGTCAAGTTGCCTGATGGATCAACCCTCCCATGCCTTGGTTACTGTAAGGTTGCCCCACTCCAACTACAGAGCATAGAGGTTGCTCCTAGTTTATACCTACTAGCTTTAGGTGGTTGTGATGCTGTGTTAGGGATGGATTGGCTGAAAACATTGGGGACTATAGTGTGGAACTCCAATGACATAGTTATGAAGTTTACACTTGGGAATGAACCTGCCACTCTAAGGGGAATACAACTACCCAACCGAGTAGTTAAGGAGGCTGAATATGTAAAAACCCTAAAAATTTGGAAGGAAAAAATTCAGAGTCTATTGGATCCATTCCAGTGGCTATGCAAGGGATTCTGGATCAGTTTGAAATTATTTTTCAGGAACCTAGTAGATTACCCCCTCTAAAGAGCCATGACCACAAGATAAACCTCTTACTTGGTTTTAAGCCTACTGGTGTAAGAACTTATAGGTATCCCTACTATCACAAGGAAGAAATTGAGAAGCTGGTAGCTGAAATGTTGATATGAGGGATTTTATCAGGAGCAGCCAAAGCCCGTACTCATCTCCAATTTTATTAGTGAGGAAAGCACATGGAGGATGTGTGTGGATTATCACGCTCTTAACAAAGATACTATTAAAGACAAATACCCCATACCCAACATTGATGAACTTCTAGATGAATTACATGGAGCTCAAATTTTTTCTAAGTTGGATCTGCGTTCAGGGTACCATTAGATTCAAATGAACCCGAAAGATATCCCAAAAACTGCATTTAGGACCCATGAAGGTCACTATGAATTTTTGGTAATGCCCTTTGGATTGACTAATGCTCCTTCTACTTTTCAAAGGTTAATGAATCAGGTGTTTAGGCCTTACCTAAGGAAATTTGTCTCGGTATTCTTTGATGACATTCTGGTCTATAGTAAAAGCTTGCAGGATCACTTAGCACATTTACAAGTTGTTCTAGAGGTTACGAAAGCCCATCAATTTTTTTGCTAAGGCATCAAAGTGTATCTTTGTGAGTAAGGAGGTGGAGTACCTAGGGCATATTATTTCGAGCAAAGGTGTGAAGGGTTGATCCTCAGAAAATTACAGCAATGCAAGAATGGAAGGAACCTAAGAACCTCAAGGCACGAAGAGGGTTCTTGGGATTCATAGGATATAATAGAAAATTTTTGCAAGATTATGGAAAAATTGTTGCCCCATTAACAGCCTTACTAAAAAAGGATGCCTTTTGCTGGAATGAACAGGCACTGTATACTTTTATGAAGTTGAAGAAGGCCATGGTGAATCTCCCAGTATTAAGGTTGCCTAACTTTACTAAATGTTTTGTTATTGGATGTGATACTTCAGGTGAATGATTGGAAGTAGTCCTTATGAAAGAACTACTTGCTCTGGAGATGGTTGTTAGGACAAACATTCAAGGTATGCATTGATCAACGTGCCCTGAAATATCTTTTGGAACAAAGGGTGGGTACCTCTGCTCAACAGAAATGGGTTTCTAAACTACTTGACTATGATTCTATTGTTGAATATAAGAGTGGAAAGACAAACACTATAGCTGATGCACTGTCCCGATTACCCTATTCAGAAAAACCAACCCACGTATCCATAACCACCAGACAAAACCCAACCAACCAAATACCACCTATCCAGACAACATTCCCAATACCACAACCCAAGAACTACAAGCAGTGAGCATGGTTAAATAAGCATGGTTAGATGAGTTGCAAAAGTCTTACCAACAGGATCCAATGTTGCAGAGGTTAATCAACCTCTACCATCAAGGGGCCCTAGATCCAGCCAAGTACCAAGTTCACAATAAGCTACTCTTTTATAAGGGTAGACTTCACTTGGGAACCCTCGTGCCAATTCAGCATCAGATCCTGCAATATTTTCACAACAGTCCATTAGGGGGCCACACAGGAGTACACAAGACAAATTCAAGAGTTAAAAGAGAGTTTTTTTGGTATGGTCAACGCAGTGATATGAGAGCTTTCATTCGAGAATGTGATATGTGCCTAGAAGGACTGTCCCCAGCGAAAGGAAAGACTGTCATAATGGTTGTAATGGATAGATTGAGCAAATATGCTCATTTTATTGCACTTACACACCCTTACACAGCTCTAATAGTGCCCAGATTTTCATGAAGATCTTTTTCATATTACATGGAATTCCTCAGACTATAGTAAGTGATAGGGATCCCATATTTACCAGTTAGTTCTAGAAGGAACTCTTTCGTATGTGTAGAACAGAGCTACTGATGTGCTCTGCATACCATCCACAAACTGAAGGATAAACAGAGGTAACTAAAAAAGGTCTCGAATGCTATTTACGTTGTTTTTATGGTGATAGGCCAAAGGATTGGGAAAGGTGGCTACCACTAGTTGAGTATGTATAACACTACTAGGCACAGTTCTACTCAGATATCAACGTATGAAGCTGTATATGGGCAAGCTCCTCCCAAAATGGTACTTTATGAACCTGAAAGTACTAAGGTACAAATGGTTGATGAAGAACTTCGAAGTAGAGACTTCATAGCCAAGCTAGTACAAGAAAACCTGCAAGTAGCCTAGAATAAGATGAAATATTATACAGATAAGCAACGGACATAGAGAGAGTTTGTAGAAGGAGACTGGGTCTACCTGAGATTGAACCCCTGTCGTTAGATGTCCGTAGCCATGCAAAGAAACTTAAAGATGTCATCGCGCTACTATGGACCCTTCCAAATCCTTCGAAGAGTGGGTAAAGTTGCATATACTTTGGACCTCCCGCAGGGATCTCAAATCTTTCTTACCTTCCATGTCTCAAACATCAAGAAATGTTTTGGGGACAAACTCCAACCGATACCAAGACTTCCTTAAGTCAACCCTGAAGGAACTCTAGTCCCAGAACTAGAGCTCATCTTACAGAGGTGACTTGTGCGAAAGGGGCACCAACCCGGAACATAGTTGCTGGTATAATGGAAGGGAGCTACAGTGGAAGATACTACTTGAGAAGATGTAGAAGAGCTCAGGAAAAAATATCCAAATCTTGTAAGCAAGATCTTTTGAAGAGGAAGGGATTGTTAGGTGTTCCGCGATGGTAGGAAACTTGGTCTGAAAGGGAGTGTTGAATTAGGGTTAGGGTTGCTGAGTTTATGTTGTTTATATATGAGTGGTCATGTTTGTAATTACTTGCTCATTGTTGTCCTTTTTTATTTCCTATTTACGGGTCATAGGCTATGTTAACAGACTTTGACCTAGTATATTATTCAGTTGAGTCAATCGTGGGCCACGTCTGGGCCATGTTCTGCATTTTCGAAGTTATAGGTTAGTTGTTATTTTCTTGGGTAAGTTGTTGGAGTCTTCTATTTAAGTGTCATGTATGTCCCTTCTGAAGAGATGCAATTTCGAGTGTTATCTAGAAAAGTGAGTGTGGAGGTTACTGGCACCTCAAATTGGCCAGTTTAATTCTCATTAAAAGTGTGTTTGGTGCATATTAAAATGAGAGAATGCATTTTTTTGAAGTGATATGATGAAGAATATGTGGTTGAAAAAGAAAGAAAAGTTATTGATGTGATGAAAAATATTATTTTATTGAATAATGTGTGACAAACAGGGGCTAAATTATGAAATTCTCTATTTCGCACATAACACTCGATCATTGATGCATCAAACTAGAGGCTTCTTGGTGGTGATTATGCTTTTCTCTTCATTGATGGTTTTGACCCAATTTTCTTGGGAGCTAGTGGACACTGTGTCATCATACATGATTTTGGGGTTTTGGCTTTGGGTGGATTTTGACAGAGGTAGTGGTGTTGTCGACGGATGGATGACTAGATTTGGCCGAAAAGAGTGGTAGTGCCTACAGTTTGTCAACAATTTTGGTTGCTGTGATAATTGGAGGAGACATGGTTGTTTATCTTTGATGCTGGCAGTTTTGGGAAAAAGAAGGGTTGTTTTCCTTTTATTTTTGGTTTTTTAGTCTTGTTATTTTAATTCTTTTATACAAAAAATGTAAATTTATCCTTTTGTCCTTTAAAAATTAGTTAACATTTGGTCAGACTTTAATTTTTGGTCAACTAACAGAATATTTAACGGTTTCTATTAATTTATACTTTAGGTGCTAATTATTAAATGGTTTGGTACCATAGGTGCAACATATTAAAAGTTTGGGTCAAGTCGGCATAAAAGCAAAAGGTTTGGTACTGTACCTGTAATCTTCCCTTATTCCATTCGTAGAGAGTTTTACAAAAGTCTCTTTACATATTTATCTTTTTGAATGTTCTTCAAGTTATATGAAGAAAACACAAGTGCTTAGTGTTTTTCGTCCTCTAATACTTGTTAAATTTTACAAACCATTTGCCATGAGTCCTTTTAAGCATCAAAAACAATCTTAGAGGGGGCAAATTTAGTTTGACGACAGAGATTACGTGTTTTAAGTCATTTTTCTGTGTTTGCTACTTCTATTGTTTTTCTTCTCCATTTTCCTTGTAAGATTCAATTTTTTTTAACACAAACCCTAATCCATACATCCTCAAATCCATTTCATTTTAACTCGTGATTCTCTCTATCTGAATTGAAAACCACTGCAAATTAGGACAAAGTCTGAGGAGAAATCCCCCAAGTGGAAGAAGACTAGAGTATCTTGAGAAAAGATCTACACTATTGGAAGAAAAAAGGTTCGAACGGTGAAGGAGAAATAACATATGCATTAAGTGGAAGAACTAAAGGTTTTTCTTAGTGCAAAAAAGCAAAAATGATCAAGCTCCAATCTCGAAACTTGAGTCTATATGAGAAAACCATATTTATTTCCTACAGATAGAATGTTGATGGAAAATTGAATTGAGCAACGACTTTAAAATACAAACTTACCAGCCTTACCAAATTTGGACAGAGTAATGGCAAGCAATTGAAGAATAAATCAAAAAATAATCAAACTACCACCTCAAAATAAAATCAAAGTCCAGGCAAAAGTTGAACTCTTTGTCCTTAAGTCGAATTTGCCCCGTAATGATGTAAATAGATGATGACAATCAACTCTCAAGATACAATGACAATCTTCTTGTGTTAGTAGCACTCCAAAACATAAGAATCATTGAACCAAAATTATGTTATTGTACTCCTTTTGTATGAAATGGAAAAACAACTTTTATGCAAAATTTTGGCTAAGAAAATATGGAATTTTATGTTATGCTATAATTGTATATCATTGGGATGATGAAATAGACGTCTTAGGGGTCTTATTTATAGAAGGGAAAATGTTGTGAGTGAAGTGTTGTACCCCAAAACTAAGCAACGTTTGCCAAAGGTCGTAGCTTTTGCTGTTGTTAGCCCGTTTCCCTTACATTTCCCGAGCTTCAGAAATAGAGACTTTGTCACTTGCCTATCGCTCGAGCGACAGCCTCATTGTTCAAGATCTTAGTGAGTGGCGGAGTTAGATAAATACCCGTCAATTTCCTCTCTTTTCTTCCAACTTTGGACCATGATTTCTCATTCATTCGGAATTGGTTTTGAGATTGCAAATATACCAGAAGATCTACTCAATGAGTAGAACACATTAGTCTATTTATTTTCATAATTTGAATATCGGATCAAGTCCGAATATTTGGCCGAAATTGAAACGAAAGTTACATTTCCATATTTATACTTAATTAATTCCAACAATCCCCCCACATGAATGTAAATTCTACAACCACCAATCCATAATGCAAATGATATGTAGACTCTAACAAAGGAGTACATACAACAAGCTATAGTATCAAGACATGTGGCTTGTGACTTTGAACCTTCCTTATTTGAGTACAATTGAATTTACTAAGCTAATTGGTGAAATCGAGGTCTTGAACTATTCAACTATTTGTGTAAATCAAAATAACTGTACCAACACTATAAATCATCTAACCATTTTGATTCTTATGGTTGTGTTCATTTTGACCCTGAACAACGTTTGATTTCATAAGTACTTTAAGAGAATTTAAGCCCCAAATTTTCGTAGAAGCGGCCTCACTTCACACTTACATAGGTTAGCATTCTATCATACATCTCTTGTCTACATTCAAGATATAGGAATTATTAAAAGTATAACCTTACCTTATACACTTTTTTATTCTAGTACTTTAGGTATGTAGGAATGAGAGTAAGTGCTTTACCTGAATCTTTCATAATTTAATTGTCCTATTGAACCAAGATCTTGGGATCTTCAATCTACAAGGTAGGGTTTTCGCCATGGTGATTCCGTTCGATAGACTTTAAATCTATTTCCCTTGAAAGATGGTATACTAGACCTCTTGTTAGTCCTTTCGTCAAAGGATCCGTTATGTTTTCCTTAGATTTAACATAGTTGATTGAAATTATACCATTCGATATTAATTGTTTATTAGTATTATGTCTCTGACATATATGTCAAGATTTACTAGTATACATACTATTTTGTACCCTTGCAATTGTCGATTGATTATCACAATGTATATTAATTGTAAGCGCCAGTTTTCCCCAACATGGAATATCCTCGAGAAAATTACGAAGCCATTCTACTTTTTTCCCAGATTTATCTAAGGCAATAAACTCATATTTCATCGTGGATCAACCTATACAAGTTTGCTTAAATAATTTTCAAGACACAGTTCCATCTCCTATGGTGAACACATAACCACTTGTAGATTTTGAATCTTTTATGTCAGATATCCAATTTGTATTTGTATATCTGATGAGTGTAATTAACTCATTAAACAAGTACCTTTAAATTGTAGTTTTTGGTTTGTTCTTGAGAACTTTTGAGCGTTTTGATGTGTGTATTTAAGTTTGTTCTTGAGCACTTTTGAACGGTGAAGTGTGTGTTCGTGTTGTTTTGTAGTTAGACAACTTGGATGAAAATGAAGTATTTTGGAGCTTGAAATGGAGATATGATGATGATCATGGAAGGAATTATGAATTGGAGATGAGGGAAGAGAAAATTGAAGTGGGAAGGAGACCAAAAGATGAGCAAACTACGCAAGGAAGAAAACAATCAGACGACGAAGCAAAATTGTGGGCGCCTAGGCATTTGGGTGCCAAGGCGGCCCAAAATACAAAAAAATTAACAAAATAGCAGAACAACGCCAACAGGAAAAAAAAGTCACGGCAACGAGGTGCCAGTTCTGGGCTCCGTGCGCACCGGTTCCCCGGATGCAAGTAAAAATAGAGATTTCAAAGGATTTTCGACCCGGCCTACCTTCAATTTGACTTGCAACTATGTGGAAATATAAATACACAATTGAAGACCTAAAAGAGACAACTTGGAAGGCTAGAAAAAGGCAAGAAGACTGAAGACAAAATTGTTGAAGAAATCAATCAAGAAGAGGGAGATCGACACAATTGGAAGAGGAAATCAAGCGGCAACGAATAGGTTTTTTTTTAAATCCTTTCTTCTTATCTATGCTATTTATGTTTAATTCCATGATATCAAGGTTCTTAATTATGAACTAAAACTTTAGATCTAGGATTTGATGTAATCAACTTGAGATATGTTTGATTCCTATATATTTAGCTCTTTTGGATTTTTCTATTAATTTATTTATGTTGTTTGTGTTTAATGCATTCATTTAATTGGCCACTAGTTGAATGAATTGGTGCATAAATTTCGGCACTCGAGAGAGGGAAATTTAGGCATGATCAAATAACAACAAAACCCAGGTTTCGTAGATTTCGAGAAAAAGTACGAATCTTTGAGGTTTATTTAATCAAGACCACGTACATTAAAATTTCTATACATTTAATTCGGAATAGAGATATTGGAATTAAATTATAGGGATAAGTTTTGTTCGGTACTCGAAAGAGGGAATTAAAGTTCTTGCCTATAAATTAAGAAGAATCTGATTGAGTTAACATTATATAAGTTGAAAAGCATTGTCGATAGTACGATGAAATCATTCTCTGGGCTTTCGTAATTTGATAACTTTTTTAAAATTTGCTTCAGTTGACTTGCCAAATTTTAGTTTATCTATATTAGATTAAAATCACAACATTGATTCAATTTTGATTGTCTAAATAAAGTGGAAGCTAAACAATCATAATACTCGATAGAAATCAAGTATCAATCCTTGTGGGTTCAACATTTTCCATTTCATCACTATATTACAAAACTTGACACCGTACACTTGCGGTAATTTCACGTTGCATAAAATGTGTAACAAGTTTTTGGCACCGTTGTCGGGGATTGATTTATTTGAATTCTATTGATATTATTACTATTTAGTTTCTATTTTAATTTAGAATTTTAATTTTAAGTTTCATTTATTTCATTTCTGTTTTTAATAGCTTCAATAATTTGAATTTCAGTTGTTTATACGAAGGACGAGACACATCAACCTATTGCCTATTGATCCTGAACCAGAACGCACATTTCGCTATCTAAAAGGTATACAAAGGGACGAACGTAAAGCAATGGTTGACCGAGAAGCAAGAGTGGCTAATGGAAATAATCAGCAAAGAGATATTTGGGACTATGTCAGGCCCATTATTAATGATAACTACTCCGGCATCGCACGCCCCACTATAACCGCAAACAACTTCGAAATGAAGCCAGGCTAATACACATGGTATAGCAGAATCAGTTTGGAGGGAGCTACAACAGAATATCCAAATGCTCATTTGGGATCTTCCTAGAAATATGTGATATGGTGAAGATGAATGCAGTTACCGATGAGGCAATTAAGCTCCATCTATTATCTTTCTCCTTAAGGAATAAGGCAAAAGTTTGGTTCCAGTCAATACCGTACGGGTCAATTACAACTTGGGATGTTTTAGCTCAGAAAATTCCTCACCAAGTACTTTCCACCTTCCAAATCAGCTTAACTTCGAAGCGACATTGGCTAATTCAAACAGTCTGACTTCGAACCGTTCTATGAAGCTTGGGAAAGATTCAAGGACTTGCTTAGAAGATGTCCTCAACATGGTTTCCAAAGTTAGATGCAGATTGAGATCTTCTACAACAGGTTAAATGGGCAGACTAGAACCATAGTGGATGCAGCTACAGAAGGCACTTTATGGCTAAAACGGCGGATGATGCATACTCCTTGTTGGATGATATAGCTGTAAATATTTATCAATAGCCGAGTGAGAGATCAAGCGTTAAAAAAGTGGCGGGACTTCATGAAGTGGAACCCATCACGGCATAAGCAACTCATGTCTCATCACTTACTAATCAGATAGCT
>CAIGRF010148298.1:16380-29849 GCA_903798235.1 Fraxinus ornus
GACTATGCACTGTTTTTGACATCCCTTTATGAGGTTCATATAAGGATTGGAGAGGGTGACTGCAGCAGGTGGAAACTGACACGTGATGGTATCTTCTGTGTCGCACCTATTTTAGATCCTTATTGGGTATTGAAGAGGGCTTGTTTCCTTGGAAAATGGTTTGGAAATGCAAATTGCCCCCTCGTGTGGCATTTTTACTTTGGACAGCGGTTAGAGGACAAATACTAACGGTGGACAATCTTCGTACTAGGGGCTTCTATGTTAAAGAGTGGTGTTATATGTGTAAGAAGGATGGGGAGACGATTCACCACCTGTTTCTTCACTGTGAGGTCGCTCGCCTACTGTGGAATGATATTTTGGCGTCGCAAAACATGAATTGGGTATTGCCAGGAGAATGGAGGACTTGCTAAAAGCATGGAGGAGGAAGTTGCGAGATAAGGATAGTAAACTTGTTTGGGATCTTATTCCGGGATGCATCGTATGGTGCTTGTGGAAAGAAAGAAACAACCGCTGTTTCGAAGACCCATCACGGACCAAAACGCAGATTAGGGAATTGCATATAGATGGGCTTCCTAATTTCATGTCATTCTTTTTAGAACTAAAATGATTGTACACTCCCCGTATATTATGCAATGATTTATAAAATTTTGATTACCTTTCAAAAAAAAAAAAAAGAGTCGATATATTTTCCAACATGTTTTAGAAGAATATAAACATGGAAACTTTCCAAAATGTTCTCCCCTATTTCGTTCATCTTATACAACATTTCACTATTCCGAACCACATGAAAAGTACATTGGTAAACTTTGGCATCGTGAAGCAAGATAGTTCTACCCATGATTTTTGGTCACCAGAGTGCTGCCAACGATAACTCACTCTGATCTCTTTTGTTTCATATAGAAAAATTAGATGCTTACATTGTTGAACACAATTACCAACCAACAAATGGTACAAGGGTTGATGAAAAATGATACGAGAACTTGTGCAATCTTCACAAGCCTACAAGCACAATGAAGCAGCAGATAAAATTTTACGGTTCAATCAAGGATTACCCTGATGATCTATTATTCTATTCTCAAAGAGGCACTTATCCACCATTGTCAATTTGAAACATGTAAATTTGGAATTCTCAACATAAGGTTTAAAAGATAACAAGCAGAAAGTGATAAAGGGAAACACGATTGATAGATGTTGTACCTCAAAAACCATTGTGATATGATCTCTGCATAGGGATGCATGTGATAATACTCAACGGCAGGAGTAATTGTCCAGCTACGACAAATTTTTTCTACGAAAGGACCCTGCAAACTGACAAGCAGAAATTTTATAAGAGGTGTTAGGCATCAACTTTAATGGAGCACAAGGAAATAAATACAGTTAGAAGAAAAATATGAATTATTAGCCAGTAACAAGGCAGATATCCATAATTTGAACTGCAATGCACCAGAATCACATTTAAAAATGCTGGACTGTATTGCAGGTCACCTCTAAAATTAGACTGAACTGATTACAGGATCAACAGAAATGCCTAATGAGACCAGTGAAGGCAGTGATAAATTGAAATTAATTTAAGCAGCACTGAGAGAATTTAAAATCTAATGGAGATAGAAAGCCGATATAATTAAGTCATGAACATTGAAATTCACATATTTGGTAGGACCAAGGAATGAAAAGGATTTCTAATTATATTCCTGTCCCATGGTCGGTAGGCAGTCTTAGAACAGAAGAATACAATAAAAGTTACCAACTCTTTGATACCTCTCAAATTCCATTGTTTCCTGTTGTTTTCTGCCTCCTGCTTCATCTTCGCCGTACACTTTAAACTTTAATCCCAACCAGTACCAGTCTGCAGCCTGAAGGTAACTTTCCTGGCCTACCTAACTCCAGAACCTACCCCACCCAAAACCCACCTACTATACTCTGTACAGGTACCTCTATATTTCTCTGTACCTATGTTTAATACCTTGTGAGCATTGTAAGTATGTATGCTTTGCAGACGACGGTAGCGTGTATCTGGGATGGTATCACTGTTGGTGAAGGTTGTGAAGACTGCATATGCTAGGTGGGCTATCAAGTGTTCCCATAAGTGGGAAACGTAAATGGCCGATAAATTTTGGTACCAACCATGTAATTGATTACAGCAGGTTTGCAGTTCATGGAGTGGTATCTCAAGGATTTCTGAAGTGCCTATAGTAGTAAAAGGAGATGAAGGTCAAGAGGCATGCTAATATATAGTGAAAATGGTCTTGCACATTTAGGTACTGACCATGTAACAGGTTACCGCAGGAATGCAGTTCATGGCGTGGTATCACGAGGATTTCTAAAGTCCCCATGTAGTAAAAGGATATGAAAGTCAAGAGGCATGCTACTACATAGTTATAATGGTCTTGCACATTTGGTGTGCATGCTAATTCAAGGGGAAAGAGTAGCAATGAAGGTGCTTTTCTTTGAAAAAAGACACCAATAGGTGGTGATTTCAAAGAGATGGTTTTTTAGTTGGTCCGGTCATCTACCGTGGAGACTACAGAATTACCCAAACAGTGGACGCTATCAATTTAGGCAGTGAAATTAGGAAGTTGTTGGAGCCGATTGTAGGTTGGTGAATATGGGTGAGCACATGCTCTGGAGATCGACATTTTCCCGAGGGTAAATTTGATTATTCCGCACCCAATGCAATGACCAAAACCATGTATTTAGACAGAAAAGACATTGGGTGCTTTTTGAGGCAGGAGTGGAACCAGTAACAACTAGCCCAATTGACGAACAGGCAAAATATGGAAATCAAATTAGGTGTGTTCTCAGATCCACCTTAGAGTTAGTTTGACCAACATCTTCCATATGATGAAATGCTTCTGTTTCACTACTTGCCACTAATAATAATGAACAGTCAGTCAATCACATTGTTAGCAAAAAAAAAATATATATCAGCGAGTTGAACTAACCTCCTCACAACATCTTCAACTGGAATTCCTTTATCTTCACTGATTGATTGGGAGCATTGCATCATATAAAAGCGAGCCGCTGTCTTTTCTTTACTTAATGAATACAAAATATGAGTTTCCAAAACCACTAGGTCAGAACTGTTAATACCTGTTCCATTTGTAACAAAACATTCAAGAATTGTCCATTATTCAGAAAACTTGAAGAGATATTTCAACAGTTCGAAGCTTGTGTGTATAGGCCAATGATGCAGGAGGCGCAGTATGTAAAGACAACATCAGTAAAATTCATAGCTAAGAAAGTTTGAGTTGGCTTCCAAATAATTACAACATCTGAACAATTTTAGAATAGTGTGAAAAATGCATTCCTGCATGTCATTTATATCGTTCATTCTTCCAATACAAATTTTTGTTCGAGGATGTAAACGAGAAATACATGATGAGACACCAAATGAGAATAATGCGTTTCACAAGATTCTTGGCTGTCAATTAGATAACAATTGATGACTTACCTGTCACTTCCTTAACAGCATCAAATGCAAGCTGCAGAAATCCATCGTCATCATCATTTTTTTCGTCTGTTGTTCTAATGTTTCTTTTCCTCTTGTTACCGACCTTTCCCTTTGATGAATTTTCGGAATTCATGTTAGATTCATCAATCTCTTTTTCAATAAGTGACCAAACCCCCTGAGTGACACTACCAAATTGGAGCAAACAATTTTCTTTCTTTGAATCAATTAACAATACAGCAATCTTAGAAATCGGCCATCCTTCCATATTTGGAACATCTTTCGACGCATCTAGAGCCATAGATATATTGCACGCATCCCTGATTGCTTTCTCAGTGACTGAAAGTCCATATTTCAAATCGGCAGATTCACCTTGATTCATGAAAGCTATCATAGTCTGTCTCAAAACAACAGACAACTTACAAAATGCCACAAAATCCAGAAACTCTGTCTCGGGCTGTTGTTTTCGGTGGTAATAGTTGTACAGCAACACAACTGCGTGCATCTAAAGTGGAAATGGAGAGTTTTCCGGGAAAAAACAAGAGAGAGAGAAGAAAAAGGGCAATTAGAGCAATAGGAATGAAAATTAGTGGCTATACCAAATAAATAGCATGTTTTAAATACTTTCTACGAGTATCGAACCATCTCATCCAAAAGCTCTTAATTGGTATTTAGGGGACATTTATTTATTATTTAAACTTAACCTTCAATATGCGAGTTAAATGTTTGAGCACCCAATGAACTTTGGGTAATGCCGTGGTTTGCTCACCGAACTTCAGAATGCTTCCCAATAATCACTCAATTTTAGGTCATTGCATTCCATTACTCAACGGACAAAATCCGTTTCACTTGAAGCCTAAGTTGACGACAAAATTCATACGTGTCACTTAACTCCATCCAAAAATAAATAAAAAATCTGATGCCACCTCATGAAATCCCAACCAGCTTCTCATTTTTCAAAACCAAAACACTTTACATTTCAAAACAAAATCTCCAAATCAATTTTACGCCCCTAAATCACACCCCAAACCCAAAACAAATCTATCTTAGAAGGCTATACCTCAATAATCAACCGGGGACCACAAAGCTTGGATTAAAGTCATGCACAAGGAGGTAACTGCAAAATTATTTTTTGGTGTTTCTAAATTCCTATCGGGGTAAAAATCACAAGATTGATTCAACATATGTTGTGGTGTGAGCTTGAAAGTGTAGTTATAATATTCATCTTTTTTGTAATTTTTTGCAAGATTAGTTCAACCTATGTTGTTGTGGTATGAACTTGAAAATATGATTAAAATATTTGTCTGTATTGTGATTTGTTTTGCGTTAATTTAGTGAACACACAAAACATATTCAACCATTCGAGTGTAATTCGACGAACAAGTAGGACCCATGTAGGTTTGTTTTTATTGTAATTTTTATTTATTCCATTTACATAAAATGGAACATTTTTCTTCCATGAAATGGCTTAATATAAACTGAAATGCAGATCTGCATAATTGAAATGAAGTTTATATCACTGTGCTTTCTTTATTGCATATAAACTTCTATGTTGTGCCTCTAATGAGTAAATCTTGTTGCATCTTAATTTTATAAAAGATTCTGAGAACGGTCCAGATTTCATAAATTCTAACAATAACTTTACGTCTCTAAAAGAAGATATCTTGTATAACCAAAATGTGACATATGGGACTAGATGGCTGCGAAGGTAGAGTTGAGGATGAATGAGTAAAGGACATGAATGTCAACTTAGATGAATTGAAATATCCGTCGTAAGATGAGATATTATCACAGCGTTCATCCAATGAGGGTAGGTATCGATTTCTTAATTTTTTTGTCAAGAGGGATATAAAGATCTCGTAATTCAAGGTTGAGCAAATTTTTAATTCCCCAAATATAGTTTCAAGAGGCGGTGAGAACTTACGATACGTTGAACGAGTATAATGTAAAGTTTAAGGCGAATGAGGATAGAAGAGTGCAGAGTTTGCAAATTAGACTACAAATGGAGGATCAGGGTCTCTGTCCTTCTTGAACTTATCAATATAACGATGTATCAAGAAAATGTAATTGCAATGTATGTTATATTATCTTGGATACATGTATGCTCCGATGTGTATGATTTCACCTTCAATGTTCTCGTGTCAACCACTTAGGAAGCCCATATCTTCCATTTACAACCTAATTTGTGAACTCTCTGTACTCTTCTTTCTTCATTTTCATTAAACTTTACATTATATCCGTTCAATGCACCGTAAGTCCTCACAACCTCTCGAAATTCTACTGCAAAACTAAAAATTTGCTCGACCTTAAACTGTGGGTTCTTCATGTATGTCTCAACAAAAAATTATGGAAATCAATACCCACACTTCTCATCAGATGAATATTGCGACAATAGCATATTTGACAATGGATATTTCAATTCATCTAATATAACATTCTTGTCCTCTTTCCATTCATCCTCAATTTTACCTTCACAACCGTTTTATCCATTAGTCACATTTCAGTCATACAAGTTGTCGTCTTCCACATACACTAAGTCATTACTAGAATATATGAAGGCTGGATCGGCCGCAAAATCTATTATGAAACTAAGGTATAACAAGATTTAGCCCATGTATGGTACCCATTAAAATTTTCATTTTCAGTATTCTACTCATTTTCAACCACACATTTTTCAATAAAAAAATATTTTTCATCACATCAATAACTTTTCATTTTTCTTCAACCACATATTTCCCATCAATCTACTATTCCAGAATACATTCTTCCAAAATAATGTGTCTCAAACACACCCTTACTCATTATTAGGGGCACAACATAAACATATGCAGTAAAGAAAGCATAAAGATACGAACAATTTCATTTCAATTATGTAGCTTCACATTCCAATTCGTTTATAAGCTATTTCATTGCAATAAAAAAAATTCCAATTTATGTAGATAGAATCAATGAAAATTACAAAAGAAGCAATTCTACGTGATTTCTGCCTATCCGTCGAATTACACTCAAATGATTACGTATGTTTTTGTGTTCACTAAATTAAATAAATATTTTAACCACACTTTCAAGCCCACCCCCACAACAGCATAAGTTGAATCGATCTTACAAGTTTTCCCAGGACAGGAATTCAGAAACATAAAAAAATGAATAAACAAATTATTTTACAATTACTTTCATGTGCACAGCTTGAATCGAAGTTTTGTGGTCTAGGTCGATCGTTGAGGTGTAGACTTCGATTGTAGGGTAGATTTCTTTTAGGTTAGGATTTTGGGTGTGATTTAAGGCATCAGATTGATTTGGGAATGTCCAATTGATTGGAAATTTTGTTTTGTAATGTGAAGACATGTTTTGGTTTTTAAAAACGGGAGAGGCGTGTTAGGATTTCATGAGGTGTCCATGTTGGCATCTGATTTCAATTTTGGATGGAGTTAATTGCCACATGAGAATTCCTAATCGTCCGGGCAGGCTTCAAGTGAAACGGAATCTTATGAGTGATGAAGTGCAGCGGTCTAAAATCAAGTGACCATTAGGAAACATTCTAAAGTTCATAAGCCATGACACTATCCAAAGTTCGGTGGGTGCTCAAACATTTAACTCTTCAATATATCACTTCAAGAATTACGTCTATAATGTAATGTAACAAAACAAAAAAGGCTAGCCCGTGAGTGTCAGTTGAAGCTATAGCTTTGATAAATAATTTGTTCCCTCAACAGCCTCTTAAGCTTCTACCTAAACTTTAAGAAAGAGTTGGTTCAAAGGAAGCCCATGACATAACCCAAATCATTTTTTTTGCATTTATGTATGAATGACAGTTCAACTATACAACATCAACAAAAATAAATTAAAAGATTACTATTTAACTACTTAAGCCCCTGTTTGACAACTATATTTTTCAAGAAAAAGTTTTGAATAGTAATTCTCTATGGAATGCATGGTTAAAAAAATGGGAAAAATTTTGAATTTTCGTGCAGAATATACTGTGTAAATATGTGGTTGAAAATGAGTATGCTGAAGGAAGTGTCTAAAATGTATGGGCGTCAAATAGGGTACAAGTTTATTGCATACAGTATCTCAAAAACTGCAGTTTCTCGAGAAATAAGAACTGCAGAAGCTTTCGAATACTATGAGCATTAATCCAGTATCAGAACAAATAACAGCGAAACGAAACGAAACAAAACGTGAAATTGCACCAGACCTGTTTAGCAACAGCTTGCTGAACAGAAAGGTCAGGAGGATCATTCTTTGAGACCCTAGAAGGCAAGCTAGGATCAACCAAATTCTCCATCAATGCCTGTACCAGATCCTCTGTAGGGCACACCTCGTGTTGTTCCTCTGCAGCTTCTGATCCCAAAGCCATTTTAACCCCTCGTATACAACTGTGTGTTTGTATCCCAGAAAAAGGAGAAAGACACAGAAAAACCCTTCAGAATTCCACTTTGGAACGAACGTTAGAAAATGCACCAGTGAGAAGAAAAAAGAAGGAATAAACGAAAATAATGTCAAAAAAATTCATTTTTTCAAAATTCATTTTTAATAAAATAATATTACGCTGAAATCAAAATATAATTAGGGCGTGTTCGGTAGAGATTAAAATTGAAAAATTAGTCGTTATTGTTGATTTTTATTTGACAAGTGAAATCCAATAACGACCATTTTTAAATTTTAATTAAATTTTAAGTACGGTCGAACACGCCCTTATTGTATCCCAAGAAAACGAGAAAGGCAAAGAGGAAAAACCCTTCAGAATTCCACATTGGAACAACATTAGAAAATGCACCGGTAAGAAGAAAAAAGAAAGAATAAACGAAAATAATGTCAAGAATTCGTTTTCTCAAAACTTATTTTTAATTAAATATTTTCAATAAAATAATATTACACATAAATAAAAAAATAATTATTCATTTTTAATTACACATTTTCTAAAAATCATCATCTAAAATTACATTTTTCATCTCAAAATACGCTTGCAAAGTTTTTTTACTGACCAAAACTTGCACAGAAATTGCTTCCCACCTTTGAGAAGCGATTACGGATCAATGATCTAGCAAGCGAATAGGTGTGCGAGTTCAGCCGGGTACAGTTGGAGGCAGTAACAACGCACATAAGCATTCAACTCTCTTGGTTTTGGCTTCCTAAAAAGGCGTGCTCGTCTATAGTTTAGGAACGTGAGTTTCTACTATCGAAAAGACTCATCCCAGTAAAGCTGATGTTCCTGACAATGCAGAATAGAATGATGCTATTCACGGTAGTACAAGTAGCATGTCATCATAAAAAGGATTTTATATTAAGGTACCGTTTGAGTCATATTTTTTCCTCAATAAAATAAAAAATATAACTGTTATCCATCGTATCAACATTTAAATTCAATTTTTCTATTTCTTGTATATGCTCCAATAACGACTATATTTTTCATTTTCATTTTCAAAAAAATTAGCTCAAAAGGCCCTAGAGGCGTGTTCGGTAGAGATTAAAATCGGATTAAAATTAAAAAATTAGTCGTTATTGTTGACTTTTATTAGACGAGTAAGACCCAATAACGACCATATTTTCAATTTTAATTGAATTTTAAGCTCATGTTTGTCTACCATTTTCAAAAATTCTGTTTTCTACAGTAAACAATCGCATCCACATATTCACCCAATAAATTATTCCAAACACAAATCAATAAAGTTACTTTAAATTTCATCCACACATTCTCCAAAAAATAATATTCCTTACATCATTCTTGAAATTTTAATGGGTGACAAACACACACTAAACTGTACCGAACATGTCATAAAAAAAAAAAGTTCAACCCCTAAAAAGGATTTTATTATGTTTACACACTCTGTGTTTTTAGAAAAAGGCTCTCATGAGAAGCTAACATGTCTGACTACATTCAAGCATAGTCAAATTTAGATGGAATATTTTTCGTCGTAGGCGCCCTCCCGATAAGGGGCCACTAAGTGATGATTTGTCAAAAAAATGTCAAAATTTTTGGTACAAGTAGAATTATTTCAGGCCCGCCGCAAGCGCCCCCCAATAGGGGGCCGCCAAGTGGCGATTTGTCAAAAATATTGTCAAAGTTTTAGTTACAAGTAACATGGTTGATTCAGATGAGACGAATGGATGGTCGAAAGTCGAATCGAGCCGATAAAGATTTTTCAATTAAGGGGATGAATATATGACAATTGAACTAATAAACCAATATTCAATAGAAAAATGATGTGAGTACAGGAAAAAAAACAGAATTGATACAAAATTTTGAATTTCACTCACATGGGGGCCATGTAATTAAAATATTTGGCAAAATAAAAACCCCCATCCACCCACCTACGCACTGCCGTGTGTATTTTGTCTGATACAGAATTCATGTACCTATAGCACGGTTCTATTCAATAATCATCTTCCATTGAAGTGAAAAAAGTCATCCATCCCATGCTTGGTCAGTCTATTTATTAGGAAAAGCTATCCTTCATTCTTTTACATCGATTGGCTCAGAATAGAAATCAAACCTCGGTGTAGCCCCTCACAATAGGGGGCCTACGCGCATTGATCTCCTATTGTGAGAGGGCCTACTTATTCTAAAGGGGTTGTACATATGGTGCACGTGGACCTCCTTATTGTGAGGGACTGTACATCGAGATGTTAATTCATTGTACAAATAGCAAAAATTTTCTGAAAATTACAATTTCAAAAGTCAAAACTTTTGTGAGTCTTTGTTTGGTCCGAATTAAAATTTAGATTTTAATTTAAATCAAAATCAACAATTAATTTTAACTATATATTTCATAGGAACCATAATTTTTCAATCTACACGTTTCATCAACATTTTATCAAAACTTATTTAAAAATTTGATTTTAGTCCCTACCAAACGAGGCTAAATTTANATTTAAATAAATATATCATTAATATGATGTAATTATCACTATTTAATGCTTAGATATAAAAAGAAATGGAAGGAAAATGATTTTTTGAATAGTGATTTTTTGGAGAATGTGTGATTAAAAAATAGAAAAAAATTTGAATTTACATGCAAAGTATTTTATTAAAGAATGTATAATTGAAAATGAGTTTAGGAAACAAAAAGTTTGTAAAAATGGTTATCGCACCGATTTAGATTTAATCAACAATTAATTTTAAATACATATTTTGTGGTACCCAAAACTTTTCAATGGCATATTTTATTAATTTTTATCAAAACTTAATTTACTAAAAAATTGATTTTAATTTTCACCAAATAGGAACTTATTATTCACATTATAAAATGGACTTGCAGAGAAGTTTAAAGGGTTTATTACACCATAAATCTCCACCTTCGGCAATTTGCCCAAAATTTAGTCGCTTTTTAAAAATATTTAGGTTATTTTATCTCAACGGCTCAATAATTAGTAGACTTAGCCACAGTTGATGGTTTCTGTCCTAAATTAATGTTAAAGCCCCTGTTTAAGCCACATTATAATTTTCATTATCATATTTCTACTCATTTTTAAGTATACATTTTTCAATAAAATAATATTTTTCATTATATTAATAATTTTTTCTTCTTTTTCAACCATATATTCGTCATCACATCACCAAAAAAATGCATTATTTCCATTTTAATGTACATCAAATAGGGGCATAATCTTTGAACTTTAAATACACAAAAAACAAATACAAAAATAAAAATAAAAAATAAATGGTCCCCGAAGTTTCCCGGGTTGGGTGGACAGCCCTTGAATTTTCTATATTTGGAAATACTGCCCTTGCACTTTTGGTTTATTGCAATTTTACTCGTGACTTTTCTGGAACTTCCTTTCTTCTTGCTATAAATTAGCCCTTGAAGTTTTTATTGCTGCAATGAAACCCCTAGTTTGTCAACTATATACAAATTAGTCCTTGTTCTAAGTTGATGATATAGTTGTTGAAGAAGGCATTTCAAAACTCAAGATTGTCTTACATGAAATAATTACTGTAAAAGATCTCAGAATTTTGAAATATTTCTTGAAAATAGAAGTAATTCCAAGGCATTTTTCTTAATCAACGAAAATATATGATACACCTGCTGAAGTTAAAATTGGAGTAAAACCGTTTAGACAGCAACGAAGACTTGAAGTCATACGATAGTGAAATATTTCCCCATGTTGGTCAATTTAAGTGACCTATTGGGTGACTTAATTAGTTAGCAATCATTGAGCGTGTCCTCTCTTATGCTATTAGCTCTACTAGTCAATTCATTCATGTTTCCTAAGTTAAGCATGTGAATGTATTGAATAAAACACTGCAATATCTCAAAGGTTATGTAGGAAATATGTGGTCGTTCAATAGCAGGCATACCGTTGTTTCAGTTTATATATATGTTGATTACGATGGGTGTTCTATTGATGGTAGGTTTACTATATGTTATTGCACCTTTGTGGGAGGCAATTTAGTCATCTATAAAGGTAAGAAGAAAAACATGGTTATCGGGTTAAATGTAGAAGCAAAATATCGAGCTATGGCTACTCCCATTACTGAAATTATTTAGGTCCAAAAGATTTGAACATTTTGTGCATATGGTGCTACAAAATTCTTTTACACCAATCAAGCTTCCATACATATTGTTTCTAATCTAGATTTTCATGAGCGAACAAAGTATATTGAAGTTTATTACTTTATATGAGAGAAGCTACAAGAAAGTATAGTTGTTATACCGTTTTCAAAGTACAGGAAAGTATAGTTGTTATACCATTGTTCGAAGTGACCAACATTTTGTGGATATATTCACTAAGAATTTAACTGTAGCCGATATGAAAGATATTGTCCAAGTTGAGTTTTCTCGATATCTTTGCACCAATTTGAGAAAAGTGTTAATGGAGAAAGGAAAATAATGAAGATCATTCCATATGTATGTTAATTTCTTTGAAATAATAATGAAACAACCTTTCGGCTTCCTTAGAAGAGCAATGCGACTTTTGCTATTTCGATGAACAATAAAACACGTGCAAGAAGAGGTCGGGCTATCTTCTCGTTGTACTTATGACGTGAGAATTGGTGATTGGATTTTGTGAAGAAGAAATAACTTTTTGACATACAAATAAAGAGTTTCAAAGAGAAATTGTAAAAAATGGCCCTTCATACCTAGTGTGCCTTCGAGTATTTATAAGTGACTTTCCAGCCATGCAATCTCTATGCGATTTTTCACCCATGTGTATCGTAATTACCTCCACCACTTGCATGTATAAGGGTTCTCTGCTCTCTCATTCACGTGTATCGTGGTCACCTCCCACTCACCATGCGGTTAAAGGAATCAAAGCTAGTCATCAAGTGGTTTCTCATCTATGAAAAGAATACCTGAATGATTGGGCGATAGAGCGGTAGATTGAGTTTCCTAGTGGTCGACCACCCAATAGTCGATCGATCATCGTGGCAGTCGATCGATTATTGGGGTGGTCAATCAACGATAATCGATCAATGAATAATGGGTCGACCATTGTGGTAATCATTGACCGTGATAGTCGACAAGATACCTTTTGCTTGGCCATTGCATCCACCACTCTTACCACTTAACATCACTAGTCTCTGTACCTTTTTGTCGATAATTAGCGTTAAAATGTAGTATTTTTCACTATTCTATGTCATTCGAGTAGTTGATCGATCATCATAGTAGTTAGTCGACCGTCGTGATAGTCAGTAGGTCGCCTTTGTTTGCTTGGCCATTGCGATCATCACTCATACCACTCAGCATCATCTTTTATTATTTGCTGCAACATTTTTTTATATTTTTTACAACGAGACCAACTATTTTAATCATTCCCTGTTGTTTAAATTAATGGTATATAATAGGTGAGGTTTGTTAGAATATATTTAACTATAATAATTGTTAGCGTAATGTGACGGTATGATGAATTGAATATAATTATATAATAACGGTAAGTTATATTAGATTCAGGATGGTAAAATGGCTCATCGACTCGAGCGGCTTGGGCTCAGTCCGGAAAAAGTCCGAGTCGGACCGGCTCGTGGCTCGGTCGGGCCGAGCCTCATTTTGGGGCGTCGGCTCGAGCCAGGCCAACCTGT
>CAIGRF010148354.1:0-21238 GCA_903798235.1 Fraxinus ornus
TTCATCTTGGATTCTTTCATTGGATTTTTTATTTTGGACCTTTGATTTTGGGCTTCATTTTTAGAGTGTCAACAATTAGTCATTTCAACATTTTTTCAATATAGATAAATTATTCAACACGAGTATTTTTTGAATCATCGAATATAAAATACACCGACTATAAAATTAAAAAAGCAAAGCCCCATTACTTTAACTATGACCGTTATCGTTTGATTCTTAACCCACAGTTCTCGAAATTGAAGCCTCGAATATTTCGAATGAAATGAACAATGGTTATGGAAAGTATGACGAAGACTTTGGAGAGGATAAATGTCGATTCAAATGTGGAATATAATCATCAACTTTGGGATGTTGTTTCATGTGCAAATTGTCAATTTTCAATTGTGGATACAAATATATCCTTAAAACACATTGAAACGATCTGCAATATGGTATCAACTCAATAGCGATTCATACAAGTTAAGTTTTCGAATCGAGCATAATTGTGTATTAATCATCTTCCGATTGATTGGTTCTAGATTATTGACAAAAAATTGAAAATAGTTTATTTCTCCTCGACAAAGATTTTAACCTCTAGAAGAAATTTAATAATTTACTGTGGAGAAACTCAATTAACAAATATTAAAATATCTTATCAGCCTTTTAGTTAGGGGTGGGCAAAACCCGATCGAAACCGTCAAACCGAACCAACCCGACCAGTTTGTGTTAGTTTTTTGTTGTTTTTACACGAGTTGAGTGTGTTGACCGTGTATGCGGGTTGGGTTGGATCGAATTATGAGTTAACTCATGAAAACCGAATAAACCCGCCCAACCTGACCATCATACTTTTAAAAAAAAAAAAATTGTCTAAAAAGTAAGAGTAGATAGTGTAAATGTAATTACCTTGGTGCATTTTAGAGGAAGAACTTATTGTCTTTCCCATAATAAATGTAGTATAAGTTTTTCATATTGTGTTAAATGCATTTTGTTCTTTGTAAGCTCGACTATAAGAATTGAATAAGATAATAGATAATTTTATTTATTTATTTACTAACTTTTTAAATTTTTTTCTATCCGAATTTAGTATAATAAAAAATTGGATGATTTTAATTTTTGTTAAAAAGTCGTCACAAACCTACCAACCAAACCCGACCAATACTTGATTGGGTTGGGTTTCAACATATACACTTGTTGGATTAGGTTAAATTTTGATCAAATCGATCATGTTGGGTTAAAGCAAAAGTCGACCCAACCCAATCCATGCCCATCCCTACTTCCAGACCTTCAACCACGACTAGTATGATTTTGTCTTTGGACTTCCCCCATCGAATCTATTAGGTCACAAATGCGATTATAGAATAACTGATGCGCTTTTAGTTGAAATTGGAGAGAAACGGAGTGTTCACTGCAGTAGAGACTCCAGAGTCCGGAACCAGGAGCCGAGCCGTTATACAGTAGGACTGCAGTAAGCATTTCAACCCTAAAATAATATTTTCAGTGGAAGATTCTCTCTCTATCTCGTTTCCTTATCCCTCACTCTTGAGGGTTTCACTCTCTCTTTGTACCAAAAATAATACTAAACCCTCTTAATTCCATTTGGTTCACAGATCCATAATCCAAACTCGTTTTCTGCTTTCTTTTGTTGCTTTGTTTTTGAAGATTGCAGCAGTGGATTTAGAGAACTAAGTCGCAGTAGTGAATTAAGTCGAGGAACGACAATCAGTGATGAAGCCCGAAATAGGTTTTGAAGTAGAATTCTCGGCTCAAATTGATGGATCTGTACCTGAATCCGGATTCGAGGATGCTAGCGATCAGTCAGACGGGGCCCGGCCCGATTCGAACGGGTCGGATCAGTGCTATATGCGTAGGGTTCGGCCGAGCGAAGCGAATGGATATGCTGTTTATGCAAGGAATAAGAGGTTGAAGAGCAGCGGAAGCAAAAGCCAGAGGAGGATTGGGTATTTCGATAAAATCCAGGGACGTTTTGGAAATTCGTATGGAGATGTAGAAGCTGTGAGTTCAAATGGTGGAGTTGCAAGTCTTGGAAGTGATTTAGTGAATGCGGGTGGAGTTGACGGTTGTTTAGAGGCTTCGGGATTTAAAGGAGGTGATGTTGAGAACGAAATGTTGGAGATTGAAGTGAAAGAGGAACCTATGGCAGAAGTAGCTAGGAGTGACTTGCCTAGAAGATTTACACGATCGGCCTTGAAATTGAATGCTGATAGTTCGGAAACGGAAAGTGAAAATTTGGGAGAATTACAGGATGCAGTGGTTTTGGACTCTGAGAGATTAGAGAATGGGGATTTGAGTGGGTTGGGCACTTCGGCTAAGAAGATGGAAATGAAGATGTCTAAGAAAATTGCAGTAAAAGGGAGGCCGACAACTGTCAGGGAGCTTTTTGAGACTGGGTTGCTGGAAGGGTATCCAGTTTTCTACAATGGTGGCAAGAGGGTATGCTTATTAATTAGTTTGTGCAAAATAAAAGGAGATATTATTTGAGTATGTTTGCAGCATTTTGGAAACCATTTTGTGATTTCATGATGCACTCAGGAATTAACATATAATTGTTGCAATTCTTATGATAGCTCTAACTGAAAAAATGACTAACAAGTGTGCGTCTGCATGTGCCTGGACAGAGTGAGTACCATAAAGCGTCACCCCCCGCTACCCAAAAAAAAAAAAAAAAGAAAACTAAAAAGAAAAACTTTACATTCCAGTTGCTAACACAAGAAGCAAAAAGAAAATTCCCACCCTGATGCTAGTCATGAAAGAAGCATTAGAACATTTGATTTGCTACTAAAACTGTTTGTCCACTCTCTCTGGTTTAAGTTATGGATTTATGATGAATCAAATTTTGACACTAGAACATGCATAACAGCTTAGTTCCGTGGCTGTGCAAATATGAACAGAGTTTAATAGTACTTTAAGAATAAAATCCAAGGACTTCATGTATGGAACTATATAACTGCTGATGATTATGTGCATATACAAATACAAGGTGCTATTTGTTTGATAAAACATGAAAAATGTACATTATCTTGTACGAATTCAGAAATCAAGGGAACAGGCATTTGTTTGAAAATTCTGCATGCTTGTGTGCTATTTGTTTGATAAAACATGGAAGATAGACATTATCGTGTACAAATTCAGAAATCAGGGGAAGCGGGATTTGCTTGAAACTTCTGCATGCTTGTGTGAGATTGAGAGAGTCATGGAACGGGAGATTGGTTGTAATTAATTTTCATTTGTATGTTTGTTTTTAACATGCGTTGATAAAAAAATTATGTTTAACACTGGGGAGGATTTCCCCCAGCTTATGTTTGATGAAACTATTCAATTATTTTGTTCAATTGAAAATTTTCATTTTAACCTTAAGTTTTTACACATTACCTTCATTTTAGGGATTCCCACTACGGGGAACTATAAAAGACGCCGGAATTCTATGTTCTTGCAGTTTGTGCAGGGGAGCTAAGGTGGGTTCTAATTCTTAATGAGTTGGTTTAGTCAACCCATCATGGTTTTTAACACTTATTTATTGTGTTAATATCGAGCGCATGACTAAGTTTCTTGCATCTTGATATTTATAGGTAGTCCCGCCTTGTCAATTTGAGATCCATGCTTGTAAATCATATAGGCGAGCGTCGCAGTATATTTGCTTAGAGAATGGTAAAAGTCTCCTTGATGTGGTGAAGGAATGTCGAAAATCTTCTATAAAGACACTAGAAGAAACAATTCAAAACTTTATAGGGCCTATGCCTGAGAAGGAATCCGTCACTTGTCAGAATTGTTCGGGTGAGCTTGCTTTTATTTACTTGATCTTCTTGAATGTTTTACTGCGATCACATTTAGAAGACAGCTTGGTGTCATCAATTTCTAGGGTTATATCTTGCAACATCAGCTGGAAAGATGGAGCAACTCTGTGATTCATGTATGATTATCCTGAACTCAGAAGCTGATACAGAATGCGTGAAATCTAGGTACTCGTTCATTAATTATAATTGCTTGAACAGTGTCTCATGTTTCTGATTTGAACTCTTGTTGTTTGGCTCATGAACAGCTCAGCTTCTCCAAATATTTGTGAATGGCTGAAATATTATTAACAGTTTTAGCTTTATTTTTAAAAAATGCACGTGCTATTAAATTTGGGGATTCTGACCTTGTTGAGTATTTTTTTTCATGCTATTTGTGATTTGATGCATAAGCACAGCATTAATAAGCACCAGATTAATCACATGGTCCACATAGCATTGAGGTAAGATCTGGGACCAATTAATAACCTGTTTGGGCTCCAGTAAAAATGGGTTTTGGGGAAAATGTATTTTGGAATAGTGATTTTTTGGAGAATGTGTGGTTAAAAAATAAGGTGAAGTTTTGGGTTTACGTGTAATATTGCTTTATTGAAAAATGTGTGGTTGAAAATAAGAGAGAGAAAAATGCATTTCCAAAAAAATGGAGCCCAAACAGGGGCTAAAGCATCTCATGTGCTTGGGGAGAATTCCCATGCTAGAACTGCAGACTTTAGTACTTATCTTACAAAAGCTTCCATGTGATTATGCGTCTGCCTTGGGCAAATGTTTCCCCAGTGATTTTTATTCTTCTGGATTCTAGACTCCGCTAGAGGACTATGTAGTCACGATATGTTCCCAGTTTATTGTTGAGATCTCTACGCAGAGTTAATTTCAACTTAAGTTTATCTGTATGATAATAGTCTTTACTTCACACGCTAACTTATACCATTTGAGTTCTTATGAGGCGTTATGTTTATCAATTTAGAAGGTTATAAATTGTAATTATGTTACAGATTTATACTTCTTGATCATATTAGAGTTTGTTTTGGCATCTTTCAGGCCTTTGGAGCCACTTCTGGGCTTAATATCACCTGAAAGTGGCGAAGTGCGTATCGCTCCCAGGAAAAAAGGTCGTCGAGGAAGGAAAAAGAGAAAGTTTGTATCTTCTCTTCTGTTACTCTTGCTGCTTGATCACATTTCCCTGCAACTGGAGTACCAAGGGAACTAAGATTATGACGTTTCTCTTTCTCAGGCATTCAGAATTGACCTCTATTGTAAAGTCTCCAGGAAGATCTTCAGTGCGTCTTTCATCAAGAAATGCGAACCATTGGAATTTAAAAAAGAAGTTGGTTATTTTGCTTAATTTCTTTTACTCTTTTAGTGAGATTACCCGCATTAGAAAAATTGACCATTTTTCCCTGTAGTCTGTAATCTTTTCCCTCTTCTGATATGTTTCTGTTTCGACTTATTAAGGTTATCACAATCAGCTTCTGCCCTAAATTCACCCGGAAGTGCTTCAGTGAGGAATTTGGAACCAACTGCTGATCAAAATTCAAATAGTAGTACTTCCTTGCATTGCTCACCAAAGAGCAAGACCACAAGGAAGATGTTGAAGTTGGTGTATATATCTGTTCTTGATACATTTCTATTTGCACTTTGATTAAATTTTGTATATTCTCATCATTTGTTTGATTTCCTATTTTTAGGTCGTCAGATTCCGTCTCGCACTCCAATTCTCTGAAAAGTACATCCACATCTGTCTCTGCACAATCAAAGGCTTCCTGGAAGATAACAAAAAAGTTGGTACAATTTACTCAGATGTTACCTTATACAATACTTCATGTTATTTTTATTTCCTTTTACTTCGAAGCGTTATGAAATATCATGGTTTCTGATATTCTTTTATACAGAGACTAGAGGATGCACAAGCTGGTTTTTGAAGATGGTGGATTGCCTGATGGTATTGAAGTAGCTTACTACTCTCATGGAAAGGTAGTTCAAATAATTTTACATGCAGTACGCTCTTTTTACAGTTTTCAGTAATGTAATTTTCTGATGTCCATTGACAGAAATTGCGTGATGGTTATAAAATGGGATTGGGAATAGTTTTCCATTGCTGTAACATCCTGGTATAATTATTCATTCTTAGGTTCAGATTCCCTAATGTTCAACCAGAAGTATTTACCCTGTTCATGCGTTATGAGCATGTCAGTCCATCTCAATTTGAAGCTCATGCTGGTTGGGCCTCTCGTAGGAAGCCGTTAGTGTCTCTCAAACATCAGCAGTTTTTAACAGCCTTTTTGTGCTTACATTTAATATTTGTTGATAGGTCATTACAAACCGATTGACCGACCCAACCCGACCGACATTTGGTTGGGTTGGGTTGGGTTGGATATGGAATAATATATTTTAGAAAAGTATATTGACGGAGAATGTGTGGTTGAAAAAGAAATTGATGTGATGAAAAATATTATTTTATTAAAAAATGTGTGGTTGAAAATGAGTAGAAGAACGAGAATTTTAATGGGGCTCAAACAAGGGCTAAATATCATGGTTTCTGATATTCTTTTATACAGAGACCAGAGGATGCACAAGCTGGTTTTTGAAGATGGTGGATTGCCTGATGGTACTGAAGTAGCTTACTACTCTCATGGAAAGGTAGTTCAAATAATTCTACATGCAGTACGTTCTTTTTACAGTTTCAGTAATGTAATTTTCTGCTGTCCATTGACAGAAATTGCGTGATGGTTATAAAATGGGATCTGGAATAGTTTGCCATTGCTGCAACATCCTGGTATAATTCTTCATTCTTAGGTTCAGATTCCCTAATGTTCAATGAGAAGTATTTACCCTGTTCATCTGTTATGAGCAGGTCAGTCCATCTCAGTTTGAAGCTCATGCTGGTTGGGCCTCTCGTAGGAAGCCGTTAGTGTCTCTCAAACATCAGCAGTTTTTGACAGCCTTTTTGTGCTTACATTTAAAGACCTGATGTTGCATGTGTTTGATGCAGTTATATGTACATCTATACATCAAATGGGGTGTCTCTACATGAATTTGCCATTTCTCTATCGAAAGGTCGGAAATATTCGGCAAAAGATAATGATGACTTGTGCATCATATGCGCAGATGGTGGGAAACTTGTGCTTTGTGATGGATGTCCAAGAGCCTTTCACAAAGGTGAATTTTAAATTTATATGCAGATTGATGTCGATATGATTTTTTCTTGACCACCTTTCCAATTGAACGTTTTCATGTTGTTTCTTGAGATTCTTCCTTTTCCTTTTTATCTTTTTGATTCTTGTCAGCGGCTGCTTCTGTGTTTATACTGTTTTCATTAACTACTTACCCCATTCATTCTTGATGGGTTTGATTTCTTCGTCAAACAGTGGTATACCAATTTGTTTTGTCATATATTGGCAATTTTGATCACTGTCATTCGATTGATGTGCCATATCCTCATGGTGAATTTTGAGTGGGCTATATCTTCCCCCTCTTCTCTGGGCACCCTGTTTTCTTTCCTTAAATAATTGTTCCACATCAACCTGTTTACATAAATTAAGTTTAATGGATGTAGGAATATTTGTGTTTACATTGTAATGGTGCTATGCTTACGTACTATTTTGACATGCAAGCATGCTTTTGCTCTTATGTTGAGTGTGCATGTTTAGGAGATGGGGGTTTAAGCTGTGGAAGAATATATTGTGCGCAAGTAACGATTGAACTGTTGGCTTTGTTCTTTGTTTAAATGATGGCTGCTTCTCTAGTAGTAGGCAATACTTTTTATGGACTAATTAAATTACTATATTGCATTATTAGCATCTGGAAATTTCTTATATCTTGCATTATTAGTACTTAGGAATTTCTTCTAGCACTCTTTCCCTAAGCAGCAGGGATTTGGAACGTAATTCGAATATGATATGATACGGATATGTCGATATAGTTTTTTAAAAAGAATTAGGATGCATATACGTTTATTAGAAGTTTTAATACCAGTATTTATTTTCAATAATAAAATTATAGTGGTTAATTATTAACAAAATTTTATATATACTAAGCCCTTGTTTCATCCCAGTTATTTCCAAAATACATTTTTCTTTCTCTTATTTGTAATCACACATTCTACGAACCCAAAATTTTTCCTTATTTTTTAACCACACATTCTTCATCAAATCACTATTTCAAAATGTTTTCTTGTCAAAAAAGGGGGCTCAAACAGTATAAAAGTTTTAGCCCCTGTTTGGTACACATTTTTTCAAAATATATTATTTTAAAACTCATTTTCAACCACATTCTTCAATAAAATAATATTTTACATCACATAAATAACTTTTCTTTACTTTTTAACCACATATTTTACATCATATCACTATTTAAAATACATTTTTTCCTCAATAATATCTATCAAACACACCGTTAATATTATTATATATTTCCAGTAATGAAATTATAGTTGTCAGCTATTAACACAATTTTATATGTATTAAAAGATTTAATACTATTACTATTTCCAAAAATAAAATTCTAATCGTCAATTAATTTAAAACTCTAGTTGTCACTTATTTAATACTATGCCCCTATTTGGTGTAAGTTAAAATTAGATTTTTAGTATATTTTGATAAAATTTAATTAATTAAGTGGTTGAAATTTGAAAAGTTGTGGATCCAATTAAATGTATGGTTTGATGGTTTTTGATTTTGACGTGGGTTATATATATTTCCAATAACAGGTGTAAACTGTGTAGCTATATATATTATCTTAAGATATGTTACTTTCTTTGAAATTGTTAATTAATAAATATTATGTATTTTCAATAAGTTATTGATGATGATGATGGTTAACTATTAAATAAAAATACTTTGTCATCTATTGTCAATAATAATGAGTTTTAAAAGAGTTTAAAACTAATAAAACTTTTATTTTTCATGTATCATAACGTGCCCAACAAGTATCGGAAATTTAAAAAATATAAATATGTTTTGTCATTTATTGCCCGTCCACCCTTGTCATCTGTCATCTCACCATGCAGAATGTGCATCCCTGCAAAGTATCCCTCGTGGCAGATGGTACTGCACGTACTGTCAAAATATGTTCCTGAGGGAGAGATTTGTTGAACACAATGCCAATGCTGTTGCAGCTGGAAGAGTATCAGGTATCAATCCGATAGAGCAGATAACGAATCGTTGCATCCGTATTGTTAAGAACCCTGAAGAAGCTGAAGTGATAGCGTGTGTAATTTGCAGGTATTATTTAAAAATTATAAAAAATTCATTGTTTCCATCTATCTGTGATGTTATTTTGATTAACATTGGATAGATATCAACCTAGTTAATATTGTCATATGTTATTACTTGAACTTGTTTTCTATGCAGGGGCTACGACTTTAGTAAATCTGGTTTTGGTCCACGCACTGTTATACTATGTGATCAGGTACTCTTCCTTTTCTCCTCGTAACTTCTCTTTTTAACGAAGTGGTATAGATTTGGAGAACCACGCTAAATATTTACCACCTTTTTCTAGTGTGAGAAAGAATATCATGTGGGCTGTCTGAAAAAATGCAAGATCGCTGATCTAAAGGTGTGCAAGTGTGCAATTGAAGTAACTTTTCCTTGTTTAATATAGATGAGCTACTCATCATCTTTCTGGATCTGAAATTGATGCACCTTTGCGACAGGAACTCCCGAAAGGAAAATGGTTCTGTTCTGTGGATTGCAAGAGGATTTATTCTGCATTGCAGGATTTGTTGAATGCTGGGGAAGAGAAACTTCCTGACCCTTCCTTGGATGTTATGAAGAAGAAGCATGAGGGAAAATGTTCTGATGCTGGTGATGACTTCGATGTGAGATGGAGGCTTTTGAATGGGAAAATTGCTTCTCGTGAAACCAGAGTGTTGCTGTCACAGGCTGTAGCTATATTTCATGTAAGCATTGACACACCTGATTTTGATGTTTATTCTCCCTTTGTTTTTTTGTTTTTGTTTTTGATTTGTTTTGGCTGCAAAATATGATAATTGACTTGCTTTTGGGTTCAGTGGCTAATGGGCACCTTAGAGCTCTCAAGTTTGCAGGATGTTTGTTCTTTTTATGCATACATTTTTATGAGCTTGTCCAAGTATTTAGTTAAATTAAATCAAACTTGCACAAGTTATGAAATGGTGGCAGCACTAATATTGCACAGATTTGGGATATTGGTAAGTATGTATGCAAAATCATTTTACAGATGTTGATGCACATGTACGAGACTTTCAGCTGTCAAATGGGGTTCTGAAAATGGTTCAAGTTTTTCCCAACTTCCCATGAATTTCTTTCCCGTGATTTCGAATTCATTTTCCTCTCATTGGAACCCTACTGATTTTGCATCCTTATATTTTGATGATAACATTTTTTTTTTTGCTGATTTAAGTTGATATTGTTAATTCTGACTCGACCTTATTTACATTGTTTGTAGTTCTAGCTTGGAATTCATCCTAATTAGCCTTTTTCTTTTACTCTGGAATCTCTCAAGTGAAGTTGGCATTATTGAATTGTTTGACTTGTCTTTCAGGATTGTTTTGACCCAATTGTTGACTCAGAAACTGGACGTGACTTCATTCCTTCTATGGTTTATGGGTAAGCATGAATTCTTCTGCACTTTGTCAAGCATGGTGTTTTTCTTGCCTATGTTGTTCCATCATGATTTCTTACTCTCTCTCAGAAGGAATATAAGGGGACAAGACTTTGGTGGGATGTATTGTGCAATATTGACAGTGAAGTAAGAAACATTTTTCCAATCCATGCTATATAATTTTTATGTTGCTGAGTATGTTCTCTGTTAACCAGTTTATTTTTCTGATCTTGTAGCTCAACAGTTGTATCGGCAGGAATCCTTCGGATTTTCGGTCAAGAAATAGCTGAACTCCCTTTAGTTGCAACACGCCTTGGTAATCATGGGAAGGTAAGTAATTTTGTGGCTCATCAAGGATACTCGTTATGATGTAATTAAATTATATGAGGGTCTTGACTTTTGAAATAGAAACTAAAACCAAGTAATCACTGCTTTATGAGAAGATCAAAGAATGCATGTTTTATTGATAATTATTTGCTGCAAATTCACAGTTCCTCATAAATGAAGAATGGAAGTCATTTTTTTGATATGAAATTCTTTATTCCCCTGAAAAAGGTGCAATATGATTTTCCAAGGGGAGAGATGTTATTCCCGATAAGGGTGCACATTTTTCTTTCTTTGATGGATCTAGTCTAGTTATCTGGGAATTTGTGTTTATTTTCTTTCTTTCTTTCTTTTTTTTTTTTGACATCTTAAGAGATTTCTAGATTTCTCATAGCTATGTAATTTTTTATGTAACAGAATTTCGGCTTATGCAACTGATTTTAAAGATTTATGAGCGTATATCAAATATCAGTGCTTGCTGGCCACCCCCAGCAAAGCTCTCGTTCTCCCCTATCTTGAATATTGAGGGTTCTCTCAACATTTTTATTGGTCTCAAATTGAATTTATTTTGCCTCATGAAGCTATCCACTATCTTTTTCTCCATATTACAACTGAAGAACAAAGAAAGCCTGAAGACTTTTTATTATTAATTGCATAATAGAGCAGAAGGGCTGTAGAAAAAAATTAACAAGCCATGTCTTTCTTTCTTTCTTTTATTTTTCTATGCCGTCAATTTACCTACCTGGCAAGTATGAGAGCAGACTAAATTCAAGTTTTTCCTTTGTGTGATTGGATAATACTGTGTTGAAAATTTTAGCAGATAAAGTGTAGAGAAGAAATAGTAAATATCTTTAAAAAAAAACTTTTTTAGTATATGCAAGCCTCTCCAATTTTGCTAATATTGTGCACTATGTTTTGATTCTCAGTCACCTTCTCATGTGATGAAATTCATTTTTAAAATTTGCTGCTGCCATCTTCCGTCTGTGAAGCATCCGTTTTGCATCTTACCTATCTATTTGTGCAGGGATACTTCCAAACCCTGTTCTCCTGCATCCAGAATTTGCTCTCTTTTTTGAACGTTAGAAGCTTTGTTCTTCCGGCTGCAGACGAGGCAAAGTCAATATGGACAGAGAAGTTCGGATTCAAAAATATACCACCAGAACAGGTGTGTGAATGTGGATATTAATCAGCAACCTGTCCCGCCCCTTACCCCTTTCAGTTCCAAAAGAAGGGGAAACTAAAAGCACAACAATAATTAAAGCAGTTTTCACTTATTTGATCTGTTACTCATGATTTATCATTTTGTCTTGCAGCTTTTTAATTATAGGAGGATATGTTGGCAAATGATAAGCTTCAAGGGAACATCTATGTTAGAAAAATCAGTTCCAAAATGTCTTGGTATTAATCAAGATGAGGCAGATTCTGAAATGTCCCTGCTGTGATTAGCCAAATGAAGCCATTTTCTTTGCGGCTTTATAGGCTGATGTAAATGGGTTTTTTATTTGTTTACATCTGTACAAGCTTTCAGGGCTGATTATCAGAAGTTGTGGATTAGCGGTAGGTGGTAGCAGAAAAGGAATAGGGAACACCTTGAGGTTTTTCATATTGCTGGAAAATGGTTGTGAATTGTAAAAAGTTCGGTAGCTTATTATTGGCATAATTTAGGGCAAGTTTTTCGATCTATTATTTTCCATTTTCGGTATTTATTTTTCTTGTAAATAATTATTTTGAAGAAACCCACTTCTGTTACTGAGGTACTTGTTTACTCTTTGTATTTTCTTTTGAACGTGAATGTGTATATGCTATATAAGATCGATATAGATTCCTGCATGACAACTGATGTTATTAGTACTTTCTTTATGGCAGCAGCTTTTTCTGTTATTTACCTTTATGAGAAATTCTCTTGAATGTGTAAGATGGTAGATAATGATCAAGAATGTTCATGTGAAGTGTGAGTTGGATGAATCTCCAATAAGCTTATCGATTACTCTGTTGCAAAAAATGATTTCTTGCTACTTGGTAACGTTGATGGCTGATGAACATTTTGTAATAATTCATACTTTTGATGAGTTTTGGAAAAGAGTCATCACTGGTATTAAGTATTCAATATTGTACTTGTACCAAACACGTCCTAAATGTTTGTCTGAGTGAGCTTGTAAATGTACTAATAGATAGATAATTTGTACATTAGAGGAAATAATTGAGAAACAATCGTAGAGCAATCCTTCCACAATTAAGTTTTAGGAACGTGCAATTTCTTTTCATAGACCAGATGCAAGCAATTCTACTTCTCTCAATTGTTTCGTGTAATGTGCAAAGTAGAAATTGTATATGTTCGTAAAATTTAATCTCCAGTGTGGAAGGATTGCTCTACGATGTCCTGAATTAGAACTGATATATTGGAGTGTGCAGCTCCACCAGGTTCCATTGCACTCCGTGAGATTGTCTTGAGATCTCTGGCCCTGTTTCTTCTCTTTTCACCTTCTTCCGCTTCATCCATAAGCTGTTCTACAGCACTTTTAACTTGGTCTTTCTTCACGAGCACTCCAACTTTCTCCTCGTCTCCCCATCTAACTGGGAGCTCAACTCCTACTCGAACACCAATCCTCAGAACTTCCACAATAAGTTTCTCATTGAAGAATTGTTCTGCAAACATAGGCCATGTTATCATTGGTACTCCAGAGCACACCCCTTCTATTGTTGAGTTCCAACCACAGTGTGTTATGAACCCTTTTATTGCAGGATGGGATAAGATAAGAATTTGAGGGGCCCAACCTTTGATCAAAAGTCCCCTCCCTTCAATCCTCTCCTCAAACTTCTCCTCCAATAACCATCTCTCTAACTCTGGAAATCTTTCTCCTGTTTTTATAACCCAAATAAATGGACGTTTTGATGCTTCCAAACCTAGTCCGAGTTCTATTAGTTGCGATGGAACTAGACGACACTGGCTGCCAAGGCACACGTAAAGAACAGACTCCGTTTTCTTGGAATCAAGCCATTCCAACAACTTTGTTTCATCGGTTGAAGCTTTATTCCCTCTCTCAAACTTGTCCAAGATATCCCTATTGCATAGAGAAACCGGACCGATACACCATACCTTTTTGTTGATAGCCTTACTGTATTCTTCCACACAACCATGCTCCAATTCTTGGATAGTATTCACCACCACCCCATAAGCACTCGATTCAGCCTCTTGCATTTCGTCCCTAATATCATCCAAATCCGGCAAAGTGACAAATGCTCCCGGTAACTGAGCTTTTGCTATTTCAACCCGCATGGGAATTCCAGGAATCACAAAGGGTTCTAAATCAGATTTTACAGAAAGATGAGGTTTGTACAATTTCACATAATGGGAACTTAGGAGTGAAAAGCAGCACATGCCATGAAAAACGAGCCGCGGTACCTTAAACTTATTGGCCATTTGAGATGTCCAAGAAAGGGACTTATCTGAAATTATGCAACTTGGAGGAAGATCGTGTTTCTGTAAGTACTGTTCCAATGGATGTTGTAGCTTATTCAGTCCACGGAAGAAATTCCTTATGAGGTTCCTCGAGGGGACGCTGTCAAGATTCTCACACCCCAGTGGCAATCCTACTTCTTCACAGGGAAATGGAATTTCTATTAGATTAACATGCAACCCTATAGCTTGAGCGCGGCGAATACTACTGGCAAACCTGTACGCGTTGTGTGGGGTGGTGACTAAGCTTGAGACCACTCCATGCTCAGCTAATAACCTGGCCATATCTATCATGGGGATCATGTGGCCTTGAGCCAATAATGGGACGAACACAAAGTGAAGTCTCCGTGGATTAGCTTCCATGGTTTCGGATAATTTTCTGGGATAAATTTTCCGGACAGGGTGTAGAGAAAAACATATACTTAACCGGGATCTAAAGACTGTGCATTTTTCAGAGTCTCTTGAAGACTTTTTAAAGTTAGCTTGATTGGTTCTAAATTTGGATTTTCGCAAGTGTAAACACAATGTAGTGGAGCCACAATTGGTGCACTTTGCTGCTGTTTGATAACATGGTTTGAGTGAAGTTTGATTGAGTCAATTCAGACGTGCATACTGGGACGAATTCTGCACAAACTCTTGTCCGACTTTCATGATTTCATTGGATTGAGGCAAAACTTACTAAAGACCGAGTCAATTGTAATAAGTTTTTGTACCCACTTGCGAATTATTTTAAGAATTTTTTGTAGCACGACGTTGTACTTTTTCGAAATATGTGTTGTAATGTTTGGCTTCATTGGTGAGAAAAGTATATTCATCAATTTGACCTAAATTGAAGAGTACAAACAATGATTAGTGGCAGAATAAAGACAAAGTCAATCATGGTCCTCCGACTGAGTCTTTTATTTTGTATGGAGTAAAAAAAGTTTCTTGCCCAACAAAAACGGCAATTTGCAATGTGGAGCAAATCTCGTGGGGGATAGATATGTTGGTTGATGACTAATTCATAGTGGCATACCCCATCCACATCCACTCATTATTGTCGTCCTCCGTGAACTTGACTCAGTCATGATGCAAGTCGAAATAGATTGATAGTGGGCATGTTGATTGTTGTGTCTAAACCCCCTTTATATGAATAATGCTATTCAATTATTGATGTTTAGTAATAGTGAGTGTGATAACATGGTACCATCATATTTTTCAATAAATTTTAACATATTTTATGCATTGGATAATATGACAACGACTTCACTGTCATATAAATTGATGTTAAACATCACTAAGGTCACGTTATATAGATATCGTTAAGGGGCTCTATCCAATATCAATTATTCTATATGAAATAATAAAGTGAATTTAGAATTGTGGAATTTGGTCTTGGATGGAAAGGAGTGTGGGAAATATCGTTTTCTTTCTTTCTTTCTTTATTCTTTTTCTTGTTTTGGATTACCATTACAATCATGCTTTGTGTACAGCATGAATGATAACTTTATTTACGGAATGCTACATGACATTATGTCATTGGACAATGGACAATTTAAATAAAAAGTTATTTTTGCTGCCAATTATTTTTTGCCAACACACCACATTATCATCAACATTGTTATCCCAAGTTGTAAAAATAGCAAGAAGTTGAAGGTTAGAAATTCAAATCATAAGAAAAATAATTGGGATTTTTTATTCTATAGTTAAGGAACTCATGTAGCTATATTTAGCTCATGTTTGGTTGGGTCATAATCATATTTTTAGTAGATTTTGATAAAAGTAAGTAAAATGTATAATTGAAAAATTGTGGTTCCCATGAAATATATTGTTTAAATTAATTATTTGTTTTCACTAACTTAAAATGTAGATTTTAATTCCTATCAAACATGGACTTAAATGCATACTCACGTATATAAATGCGTGTAGATTGGAGAGATGACGAAGATGTTTGAATATATTTTAATTCCGACCAAATAAGGACTTAAATGCGCAAACACATATATAAACGCGTGTAGGTAGGAGATAGGTGACAAGATGTTTGAATTCCAAGTCATACAATTGATGTATGTACAACTCTCACAAATTGTGCGACTTTTGATTTTTGGTAATGTGAACAAATGAGCCGAAACTTCATACTGGAATACACATTAGACGCATTTGTTTGCAAATTCAAGGGTCCATGCACGTGTCTCACGAAAATAAACCAAGTCAACCGCCTTTCATTTTTCACTTTTTTTTTTTTTTTGAATATTGAACAACATGAAACATGCAACATTAGTAGTTTGGACAATATGAGTTGGACTAAGATCCCGTTTGGCATGGTATTCAATTGTAAGTCAAATATTTTTTCTAAGAGTTAAAATAAATATTTTTATTAATAAGTTAAGTTTAAATTAAATAATTTACTTATTTTGATAGTAATACAAAAGTTAATTTTTGATCAAAAAAGAATTATGTGTGTGAATAAAAAAGTTACTTATAGGTAATTTTACTTTTTAAAAAAAAATACATGTGGTTATCATACACACCACGTTATAACTTTTTTTTTAAAAAAATGTCTTCTTCTTTCAAATGTATAGAGATATCGAACATGATGAAGTTTAAAAAGTTGAAGAATCGAATAGAATTAATCCAAAATGCCTACTTCCAATTTCCAATATCAAATAAAAAAATTCAGGGAGTATCTTCTTCCTATCTTCCCTGCCCCTTTATGTGTTAGATTACACTTTAAGGGTGTGTTTGATAGGTTGCTTTTTCCCTAGAAAATTGAAAAAGTTTTCTAATTTCACCTTTTTGTTGTGTTTGATAGCTTGTTTTTGGCTTAGAATTGGTTTTCTCCCATGCCCACTCACGCGCCACTTTTCCATACGTGAGTGGAATTTGCTTTCTTTTGATTGGGTTGGTTTTTCATTTTCCAGCCTTTTTTTTTTTTTGGCAATGGAAAAAAAAATCTAGATATAATGGTAAAAAAATTCTAACTTTTATGGACAATTTTCATTTAAAACGAAATCAAACGAATGATATTTGGTATGATCAAATTTTTTTCAGATTTTTTTTTTAACTTTTTCGTAATTGGAACAAATTCTAGACCCAATGGTAGAAAAATTATCACTTTAATTGACAATTTTCATGAAAAATGAAGTCAAACGGACACCAAACTTTCAACATTTTTCGATGAAAAATTATACCAATCAAACACAATTAATTACAATTCCCAGTAAAACAATTTCTAGGCAATTCAATTCTTTGAAATTTATTTTCTTTCCACCCATTTTTCACCTTTGCAATCAAACGGACCCTAAGACATTGATGACGATTTCTACTTTGAGGATCTGTATGGGAGAGATTTTAATTTACCAAACAATTGCTTTTCTTACCCTTTTTTTTCAAACCTACAGCCCACTGTGAGAGAATTAGTCCAACTTTGTGGCGCCAACGACTTTATTTCTGCTCCCAACGGATAGAATTCTGCTGAAAAGCAGAAACATACATGCTCTAAGTTTGTGGGTGGCAAAAATATGGAGTTTTTAGTTTTATTATTTTTATGTGATTGTGTGTTCCTACTTCTTTATTATACATAAAAAATTAAAAAATTAGAAATTTTAATTTTTTAAAAAAAGATTTTCTTATTTATTGTGTGCTTGTATGTGTTGGGTAGCCTTGCTGACAAATATATTTGAAATTATATATTAATTTATGAATTGTGGATATGTTAGATACGTAAATTAATCGTTTTTTATCCATGTAAAACTTGATACTATCTAGTATCTGCACATATGAATTATTGACCAAATCTAGATTAGTTTGTGGGTGATTTTACTTTTGTAGGGAGATATAGATATGAATGGGAATTTCACGAGTAAATTCTTGTGTGAATTGTCTAATGTTAATATGACGAAAATTAGGCGAAAATTTTAAGTTAGGGGTCGATTTTTTTAGAATGAGTGTTTCGTGATGGGTATTGCACTAATTATGGCTAAAAAAAAGGGAAAGAGAGGAAAAGTTATTTCATTGTAAAATGTCTCTTTGTGGTTTTTTATGACTCGAGTGATTAAGCCTATAAGGGTATTTAAAAATCTAGTGTCCTATGATCACCCGACTTGAGAGTCATCGACCTAAAACTCGCAACAAGAGTCATTTAAAAAATTTAATGGAGAGAAATCTGTACATAAGATAATAATAAAATAATAATTATATATTTAAGTATTACATGCATTGATTAAGTTTCAAACACTTATTTGAGAAAGTTAGATTTTTTACAAATGATTGTTGGCCTAATTGAGTTTTGGAGGTTGAAATAATCAAAATTTGGAGAATTCTTATTTGTTGAAGTATCGACTTGTAATTAATGAGATCCATTTAAATTAAAGAGGGTGAAGAGTTGGTATAAAAATTCAATCTTAGATCACGCACTGGAAAATAGTAAAATAATAAAAAAAAGAATAAGTTTGGAGGTGTGTGAATCTTACGAATGATGAAAGTAAAAATTTGACCATCGAGGATCGGGAATTGAAACAATTCGTGAATTTATAACGTTTTACTTAATTATTCACACTCACACACATTAGTTTTGCATTGAAAAAGTAGATATTGATTTTGATAATGCGAACTTGAAGCTATTTTTAGATTTAATAAAATGATTCCAATCCAGGAACAAAATGATAGGTTATCTAACCAAGACTTTTTTCATGTTTGTGTATTTATTAAGTTGGGTTATGATTTTATTTGAGGACAAAGAAATGTTTAAATTTGGGGGGTGTTTAATAAGTGTATTTTATACACTTATTCGAACTCTAAAATATAGATATCTCGTAGTTCTTTTGATGAAATTATAGTCTAATTTATTGTATATTTCGTTTATTAGGTGAAATTCGATGAAAGGAAATAAAATTGAAAGAAAAATGTAAAACATAGCGAAAAATGTCAAGATCCAAAGTTTGGGAATTAAAGTGTAAATACTCAAAAGTTGTGTCGAACCTCACGGTGAAGATTCGAGAATGCTATGGGTCAATTGGATGCAATTATAAGTCAAAATGAAGTGAAATATGATCAAATTATTTCACAAATCAATTTTCAATAGCACAAGTATGTTCCAGATTTTTAGTTCAAGATTGAGACCTCTTTTTTGGCGTAGTAAACGCTCGAATTGAAAAAAATATATTTCTAATAAATTTTATCCCTTTAAGTTACTTTACAATCCAATTTGAATCGCCTCAATCGGGTGTCGGGAGATAAAATTATGATAAAAATACTAAAGAAAGTGCAGTGCAGATTCTCACCCGAAAGGTGGAGCAAATAAAGAGCCGCGGCGTTGCTTGGGTGTATTTAGGGTTTTTGGCCCATTTTGGAGCCCATAAAAATCTTACATTCGACACAAGTATGTGGATGAATATAAATATAAGTTTTTGACACTTTTGAGTGAGTTCCACACAATTTGGGGGAGAAAATACATAATCATCAAAATCAAAGAATAAAAGCTATATTTTGAAGATTTTGAAGAAGATTCTTGGTGCAAGATCCAATCTTTCCATGATCAAGATTTCAAAATCAAGTTATGAACTCTATACTTTTTGTTTTTCATTCATTATTATGAGTAGCTAAATTTATAGTTAGATCGAACAATGTAATCTATGTGTGACCATTTATTCATTTTATTCAAAATTATTATTCTTTAAATGCATTTGTTGATTTTATTCATGAATTGAATGTTTAGAATTTTTTAGCCAATTATTCAATGATTGTGTGAATCTATTACGAATCAAAATGTGAGTTTTAGATTTAGACTACATATTAAAATTCGATAATTAAGTATAACGTGTAGAGATAGATATACGAATTATTGCAGTCATTAGATGAATTTTTAGAACTAATAATTTTGTATAACTAAGATTAATTCATATATAGATATGGATTTGAATTAGTTAAATAGACTCAATGAGAAATTGAGAGGGATAAATTAAATACTTTAGAATAATTCGACCGAATACTACGATACTAATAAATCTTGATTGACGAATTAAAGGAAACCCATAGGTAAAATTGTAAATCCTAGTAGCCACATTCATACTTTTAAAACCCAAATTCGATAAATTATGTACGCTAGATAATTTAGTTTTAGTTAGAATAATTTAAACGCCAATCACAAACCTTATTATTTGTTTTCAATCAAATTAAAATTAGGAATAATTTAATCAATTGTTAAATATTAGTTCTTGTGAGAACGATATTCGAACTTATACGTCAACTATATTACTTGTTACGATCCGTACACTCGCAATATATAAAAAATGGACAACAAAATGCCTTCGACCCTTTTCTCGAAATCTCTTTTCTCATAACCATTTTCGACTTTTTTTTTTTTTTTTGAATAATTTTGTCTTGTAATGATTCAAATGAAAGGAAAAATGAATTCTTCCAATCCTAATCCAATTTCTTTATTTTTGGAAAAGTTAGCAAGCATAGATAATCGAGTTTGGCTTTCATTGAATCTTGCAACTTTATGCAGAAGTACTGTTCATCAATGGAGGCATTGCTCTCTATTAGACTTTCCGAAAAATCCCTTGTTACGTAAAAGAAATTGGAGTTTGGACCAATGCACCAAATATTTTTCCTTACCTTAATCCTACCATGTAAAATGGCTCTAATTCGTCAAAAGTATTCACCAAAGCTTGACAAGCCGAATTCTGAATCTGGTCTCTAATGCCCTTAATGTAATCTGATGAAGTTTTTTTCGTCACTTCAGGCAACTTAACTGTTACGCAAAAGCGAGAATATCTCTTCTATATAATAAGTGGCTATATAACGAAAGTTAAACGAAAATTCTTGTTCTACATCTTCCACCGTTAACTTCAACGGATTCCGTTAAGTAGAAATTAAGGAAGGTGTTAAATAGCAATTAAGGCAGCCATTTTTTTATTTATTTTTTATTTTTTTATAACCTGTTTGATTTTCACTAATGGGAGAAAAAAAAATAATTTTTCAATAGTATTTTTAGGAAAATATATGGTTAAAACGTAAGGAAAATTTTTTTAGCATATGTGTAGAATATTTTATTATATAAATGTGCAATTGAAAATGATCATATAAAAAATCGTAAAATAAGTTAATA
>CAIGRF010148369.1:7963-34212 GCA_903798235.1 Fraxinus ornus
AGTTCGTTGAGTTATTCGATTATGTTTTAATGTCAAATTCTTGAATCAATTATGTTTAGAAAAAAATAATAAAAATTCACCTTCATAACAAATAATATCGTGTTGAAAAATTGCAATTATTTTTTAGAAAAAGGAAAAAATTAAATATTTTATCTAAAAAAAATGCTCCAATCTACTAAAAAAGAAAGTTAGGAAGAGAAACAAAGATTTTTAATTAATCAAGGGTGTTAGTGATATTTGCTAAAATAGTCTCAACATCAGACACGAAACGCTGCGTTTCAAGCTGTTTCTGAATGAAAAACATACCCGGCGAAGATCCGTATACGTTCAGTTTACTCCAGTAGTGCAACCAGCCATGGCCGCCCGATCCGCTGCCGCCAAGCAGAAGCCTATGCGGAAGCAAAATTCCACCGTTCAAAAACTTCTCAGAAAACCCAAAATTCTATTCTCCGTAGCATTACTCTTTGCGGATGCCGTCCTTGTTGCCCTCATCATCACCTACGTTTCCTGTAAATTCGAAGCCGTCAATATTGTTGAATTAATTTTTTACTTTTTTTTTATTCTAATTTTTCGGTTTGTGTAATTTCAGACACGAAAATTGATTGGGATGCATATATGTCACAGGTGAGAGTAAAAGTTCATTATTTTTATAATCTGCATTCTGATTTAAGTGAATTTTTTTCTTCCAATTATACTTGAGATTAATTTTAAAGGTCAGTGGGTTTCTGGGAGGAGAAAGAGATTACAGCAAATTGAAAGGTGATACAGGGCCTCTCGTTTACCCAGCTGGGTTTCTTTATGTATATTCTTTCTTTCAGCATGTTACTGGTGGCCAGGTCTACCTTGCCCAGGTAATTTTTTCTTTTCGATATTCTGTTTGTGATTCTTTTTTAGTTTCTTGATGAACTTGGACAAAAAAAAATAAAAAATAAAAAAATTAACAGGAACATTTCTGCTAAAACTAATCAATATTTTCACCTATCGAAAAATTCATTAGTTAATACATGAAATTGGATGCTATTCTCATACAATGTTTTGGAGACATGGAGTTGTGGTCTCAAATTTGTTTAGAAAATTCACACCCATAAGTTTTCTGGTTTTGAATTTGTGATTCGGCTCGGCAGTATTTAATTTACAGAACAGTGTTAGATTTTGGCAAATTTGTTTATATTCATGTATATGAATGGAGATCTTGAATGGATTAAAGATGTGGAGTAACTGGGAGAGACTGTAAATTGGTAATTGATAAGTGGGATTTGGATGGAGTTTGCTAGCTTAGCCTTCAGCATAATAGGTCTTAATTTGAATGTGAATTTTGCATATTGACTCTCATTAGCAATTCCTTTGGTCAGTCAGTCCTCCTAGAGAGAACATTTAGTGTTGCAAATCTAACTTGTGACAATTACACAATTAAATGTCATAAAGGCTAGATATATCTTCTGCAATGTCATAAATATTGCTTTTTCCCATAGAAGTACTGGTTAGCTCCATAGTTTTAAAAAACTATTTGAGGCTTACGCCTCGAATCCTACCTCATGCCATTTGTGAGGCTTATGCCTCAAAACCTGAGCCCCAAGCCAACGAAGGCGTTCCAAAGTTTGCCTTGTATTTTTCAAACATTTATGCTATTTCCTTATAACCTAAAATGATTTGCGGGTGGTTCTTTTATTTTTTTCCTACATAAACGGAAGGAAAAAGGAAAGGAGAATACACCATTGCAATTGTGGGATGATGACAAAAAAATGAAAAGTAACTTGTAATGAGGATGATGACAATGGCGTAAATGATTCCCTTAAAAGGATATATTAGTAGTGATGATATAAGAAATTTTTTACTTGCCTCCACTTTTAATAGTATATTATAAATTTTTTAGGTGATTACTGATTTGAAAACTTATTATTTTCAATTTTCTCGATCTATTTTATATTTGTTTGCAATTTAGACCTTTAGTTTTGTTAATTAATTTTATTATGAATATTTTTAAAAGGGTTATGGTATATTGCAACTATATTTTTGTATTGAATTCTTTTATTATTTTATATTGAGGCTTATGCCTCACGTCACAGAGACAAAAATGCCATAGTACCCGATTAAGCCTTTTTAAACATTGGTTTTGCCGTGTCTCGTCCTTTATTCGAATCCATGCAGCTGGCTGAGTAAATTTTCTGTTTCTGGATGTATTTCGAAGAATAACCAAATATTGATGTTCTAGATTTTCCCTCCTTACATTAGTATCCTTGACCAATTAAGTGTGAGAAAGAAATCTCTACAAGGATCCATTTGTCTTCTATAATCAGATCCCAATCAACCATCTTTTCAAGTACTTATCAATTGCTCTGAACATCTTGGATATCTTGTTGATGTTGTCTGGTATCAGTGCAATGTTCACTTAATTTAGTGCACCATATATACATGGTCAGATCTCCCCACCTTTGCCCTTTCTGTTCCATGGTTTGGTCATTATTTTTAAAAAAATAAAAAGGCCATAAAAATATTGAATTATCACATTTCCATTGGAGTCAATACCTTCCCTCTTCAACTGTACTACAGGCTGTCTTCATGCATTCATTTGTATAATATAAGTGGTGACTCATGTTCTTCCATCATTGCAGATTTTGTTTGGCTTTCTCTACATCGTGAATCTTGGAATGGTCTTATTCATCTATTTGAAGACTGACGTGGTATGAAATTTTCTTCTCGATTTATGATGTGTTATTTTTGCGTTGTTTGAAGGAAGCTGCTTGAACTGTTTAAATTAATATTGACCATTTCATCTTTTGATTCCCTTTGTTAGATAGTTTTATAAGTTCAGACATTCAAGCTCTGTTCACTTCTGTTCTTTGGTAGCTAATGCCAATTAAACTGCATTGCAGCTCCCGTGGTGGGCTCTTTCCTTGCTTTCTCTGTCTAAAAGAGTCCACTCAATTTTCGTGCTTCGCTTGTTCAATGACTGTTTTGCAACAACTCTCTTCCATGCTGCACTAATCTCATTTCTTTATCAAAAGTGGCATCTAGGTTTACTAATTTTCAGGTACTGTTTACCGTGTTTCAATTTCTTATTCAGTGGATGGATTTATTTTATGGTTTCTTATTGGTGTCACATTATTGAAACTAAACGTGTTGTAGTCATTTGCCTTGTTAGCACAGTGGAGCGGTCTCAGTAAAGATGAATGTGCTCCTATATGCTCCATCCTTATTACTCCTCATGCTGAAGGTATACTGATTTTGATTGTTCACACTTCAAAAGTGTGGATCTGTATTTACATTTTAACCAATCTCTATTTGTTTGCTGGAAAATTTTGAAATGCAGGCTATGGATATTGTTGGGGTGATATCTGCTTTAGCAGGTGCAGCACTAGTGCAGGTGCTTATTTTTCAATTCTGCTTGATAGCTTGACAATGTCGACATATTGCATAACTACTAGACAAGTGTTTTATTGTATCTAACAATGACATTTTGCATAAAGTTATTACTAATTGCAAATAAATATTTACTTGTTGCCTTTTATCATGCATATCTATTAGTTTAAGACAACCCATTTATATTTCCATTATTGTTACATTGTCAGGTGAGTAACAAACAATTGAAATATTTTTGAGATGGAGGCAGTATCTAATTGAAATCTTCATCTATCCGCCGTGAATGATTCTGCAGATCGTCTTAGGGCTACCATTCTTGTTGTCGTATCCAATTGCATATATATCAAAAGCATTCGATCTTGGTCGTGTCTTCATTCACTTTTGGTACTTCCATTGACCTTTTGAATTTGCTGGATATGTCAAACTTTACGCATTCAATGATTTTACACTTGATTGATTGGCTAGTGGTCATCCAACTTAACCTCTTGATTTTTTTTTCTAAAAGTCCATATCTTGTAATATTAGATGGAATCTAGGCTACATTCGCGAGTAGTAGGAGTCTTGTTAGTTTTGTGATCGTGCCGTGTCTTGTAATCGTGATTGCAATTCCTCTTAAGATTGTTTGACATCTTGGATCAAAACTATAGCTGTCTTTTGAAAGACAGTGCCAGTGAAGGGTCATATTGGCTTATATATTCGGAATTGGAAAATACCGGTGCATGCTTATACTTCTGAATTAATTGTCACTGCTGGTTTTGCTTTCATTTTATTGTTGACTTTTATAATGTTTACATTTTAAGGTGAAAGTTTTAAATTATCGAATATTTAGACCCAGCTTGTGGAATTATACAATTAAAATCAACAAGTCACTTTTTAATTATTTCTAAATATAATCAATCACATCAATTTATCCTATGGCTTGAATGCCATATTCAATAAATAATGCAGTAAATAACACGAGAAAATTTTTCACTGGATTAAAAACTCCGAAACCAAGTCAGTAATTTTCACTATAGACAATAAGAACTTACAGTATAATCCAGCCAAGAAAACGCACTAGACTCGCTGATCTAATTTCTGCAATTTCAAAAATCTGCTGGAACGTACTTTATTTACACATGCTTCCGATCTTCTGGAATTGTCTATCTCTTATGGATCACCAAGAACACCTTGTTCTTGTACTCTTTCTGTGCTTCTGGTCGAATCTCTCTCAATTTTCAGCAACCTCTGAAAGCTATTAAGAAAGTACATTCCTGTATATTTAGGAAGTGTGTGTCTTGGATTATATGATTTTGATGTTTTTCCCAACTTGTGGTTGATTGATCTCAAGATGTAGAATTGTTAATTGATCACCAAAGGATGTTATGAAGGTAGAAAATAATGACCAATTATCCACAAAAACGTAATGGGCATTGGGTATTTATTCTATGAAGTATTTGAGTAGTATAGGATATGTTAACTCTTGAATTTCATGAACTAGAGTTTCTCGAAAAAACCGTCATTCGAGCGCTAAGCTGCGATAGGCGAGCGACAGTCGGGTGACAATATTTCTGTTTTGGAAGCATTAGCTTGGTGGCAGGCTAGCATAATTCTGGCGACTCTTTCTCCATATTCCATACTCGAATCTAAAGACTCTTAGTTCATCTATACATCACCCCAAAAACTCATTGACTTTTACAACCTTAATAGCATCTATATTCTTACTATCCTTTGTAGCCGTGATTTTAGGCCTAAATCTCTCAGGTAAGGATCTAAGGATTTTTCTGACAATCTTATGCTAAGGAATTCTCTCACCTAGTTGAAACTAGAATTAACTACCTTATTCAAGATAGCATAGAAGTCATTGAATGTCTCATCATCCTTCATCCTAATCTTTTCAAACCTATTGGTCAACAACTATAATTTAGAATTCTTAACAACACGAGTTTTCTCATATGTGGTCCGTAAAATATTCAAACCTCTTTAGCAACCTTAGACATAGACACGCATAAATTCTTTCGGTGACGGCTATAAATAAAGCATGTAAAGCCTTACCATTCCAATTACATATCAAAATTAGTCTTCGACCAATTAGCTATAGGAGTGAAGGTGACAACATCATTAACGGTGGTAGAAGGGGCAATCCAACCATTTACTACGCTTATCCATCAATTTCAGAAAGGCACTCATTCTGACTTTTCAATAGGCGTAGTTACTGCCATCAAAATATGACGGGACAGATAATGATTAACTACTCATTTAGAAAACTACGGTCAGGAATCGAATTTGGGCTCTAATATCACTTGAAAGTTTTAAATTACCGAAATACCCAACGTGCGGAATTATATAATTAAAAGCAACAAGTCACTTTTTAATTATTTCTAGATAATTAATCAATCACGTCAATTTATCATATAGTTTGAATGCCACAATCAATAAATAATGCACTAAATAATATAAGATTTGTTGATGGAAAAAACCATTCGCAAGATTAAAAACTCTGGGACCAAGTCAGTAATTTTCATTTTAGTCAATAAAAATTTACAGTATGATCTAGCCTAGAAAACCCACTAGATTCGCTGATCTAATTCCTGCAATCCGGAATGTGCTTCACTCACCCCTCCTCCCGTTCTTCTGAAATTGTCTATCTCCTATGGATCACCAAAAACATGTTCTTGTCCTCTTCCTATGCTTCTGGTCCAACCTCCCTCAATTTTCAGCAACCTCTGAAAGCTATTGAAAAACTACCTTTTTGAATATATTTAGGAAGTTGGTGTTTTAAATTATATGATTTTGATGTTTTTCCCAACTTATGGTTGATTGATCTCAAGATATAGAATTGTTAGTTGATCTCTAAAGGATGTTATGAAAGGAAAAAAATAATGATCAACCACCAAAAAAACGTAATGGGCATTTGGTATTTGGTATTTGTAACAAGTATTTGGGTAGTATAGGGTAGATAGAATTTTTGAAAATCGCGAACTAAGGTTTATCAAAAAATATCGTCGCTCGAGCGACAGTCGAACGACAATGTTTTTGTTTTGGACGCTTAAGTCTCAATATAATTTCGGCGACTCTTTCTCCGTATTCTATACTCGAACCCAAAGACTCCTAGTTTAGCTGTACATCACCCCAAAAGATTCTTTGACTTTTAAAACTCTTTTATAATAATCCTTTTGTCTAAAAAATTGCCAATACAACTTAAAACCTAACATAAAGTATTAAAGAGATTGAGAAAAAGTTGTTTCAAGATTTGACATGCCTAGTAACAGAATCTATCCACCTACAATATCCAATCAAGGACTTGTGCTGGAATACACACATTTTCGCTTGTTCTGAACATCTAAGCAGGCCTCTAATTTTCTGTAGCATCGTGAGCCAGGTGGTTATAAAAAAACTCTTTTAGAGGACTGCATGAATTAAGAAGAACTGTGTTTGTTTATCCTTTCCCTACACCTAGAATTTTCGTTTATAGAAGAACCGACTTCCCATTCTCCGCTCCTAAAGAGTGATGTTTGGAGGAATAAAATATGAAGATCTGATATGTGTTCCGTTGGAACCTAAAATGATTTGCGGGTGGTTTTTTTTTTTTTTTTTTCCTACATGAACGGAAGGAAAAAGGAAAGGAGAATACACCATTGCAATTGTGGGATGATGACAAAAAAATGAAAAGTAACTTGTAATGAGGATGATGACAATGGTGTAAATGATTTCCTTAAAAGGATATATTAGTAGTGATGATACAAGAAATTTTTTACTTGCCTCCACTTTTAATAGTAGACTATAAATTTCTTAGATGATTACTGATTTGAAAACTTGTTATTTTCAATTTTCTCGATCTATTTTAAATTTGTTTGCAATTTAGACCTTTAGTTTTGTTAATTAATTTTATTATGGATATTTGTAAAGGGGTTATGGTATATTGCAACTATATTTTTGTAATTTAATATTCTATTGAATTTTTTTATTATTTTATATTGAGGCTTATGCCTCACGTCACAGCGACAAAAATGCCATAGTACCCGATTAAGCCTTCTTAAACATTGGTTTTGCTGCGTCTCTTCCTTTATTCGAATCCATGCAGCTGGCTGAGTAAATTTTCTGTTTCTGGATGTATTTCGAAGAATAACCAAATATTGATGTTCTAGATTTTCCCTCCTTACATTAGTATCCTTACTTGACCAATTAAGCGCGAGAAAGAAATCTCTACAAGGATCCATTTGTCTGGTATCAGTGCAATTCACTTAATTTAGTGCACCATATATACATGGTCAGATCTCCCCACCTTTGCCCTTTCTGTTCCATGGTTTGGTCATTATTTTTTAAAAAATAAAAAGGCCATAAAAATATTGAATTATCACATTTCCATTGGAGTCAATACCTTCCCTCTTCAACTGTACTACAGGCTGTCTTCGTGCATTCATTTGTATAATATAAGTGGTGAATCGTGTTCTTCCATCATTGCAGATTTTGTTTGGCTTTCTCTACATTGTGAATCTTGGAATGGTCTTATTCATCTATTTGAAGACTGATGTGGTATGAAACTTTCTTCTCGATTTATGATGTGCTATTTTTGCATTATTTGAAGGAAGCTGCTTGAACTGTTTAAATTAATATTGACCATTTCATCTTTTGATACCGTTTGTTAGATAGTTTTATAAGTTCAGACATTTTGGTGGCTAATGCTAATTAAACTGCCTTGCAGCTCCCGTGGTGGGCTCTTTCCTTGCTTTCTCTGTCTAAAAGAATCCACTCAATTTTTGTGCTTCGCTTGTTCAATGACTGTTTTGCAACAACTCTCTTCCATGCTGCACTAATCTCATTTCTTTATCAAAAGTGGCATCTAGGTTTACTTATTTTCAGGTACTGTTTACTGCGTTTCAATTTCTTATTCAGTGGATGGATTTATTTTATGTTTTCTTATTGGTGTCACATTATTGAAACTAAACATGTTATAGTCATTTGCCTTGTTAGCACAGTGGAGCGGTCTCAGTAAAGATGAATGTGCTCCTTTATGCTCCATCCTTATTACTCCTCATGCTGAAGGTATACTGATTTTGATTGTTCACACTTCAAAAGTTTGGATCTGTATTTACATTTTAACCAATCTCTATTTGTTTGCTGGAAAATTTTTAAATGCAGGCTATGGATATTGTTGGGGTGATATCTGCTTTAGCAGGTGCAGCACTAGTGCAGGTGCTCATTTTTCAATTCTGCTTGATAGCTTGACAATGTTGACATATTGCATAACCACTACACAGGTGTTTTAACGTATCTAACAATGCCATTTTGCATATTGTTATTACTAATTGCAAATAAATATTTACTTGTTGCCTTTTATCATGCAATATCTATTAGTTTAAGACAACCCATTTATATTTCCTTTATTGTTACATTGTCAGGTGAGTAAAAAACAATTGAAATATTTTTGAGATGGAGGCAGTATCTAATTGAAATCTTCATCTATCCGCCATGAATGGTTCTGCAGATCGTCTTAGGGCTACCATTCTTGCTGTCGTATCCAATTGCATATATATCAAAAGCATTCGATCTTGGTCGTGTCTTCATTCACTTTTGGTACTTCCATTGACCCATTGAATTTGCTGGATATGTCAAACTTTATGCATTCAATGATTTTACACTTGATTGATTGGCTAGTGGTCATCCGACTTAACCTCTTTGATTTTTTACTAAAAGTCCATATCTCGTAGTATAAGATGGAATCTAGGCTACATTCGGGAGCAGTAGGAGTCTTATTAGTTTTGTGATTGTGCCGTGTCTTATAATCGTGATTGCAATTCCTCTTAAGACCGTTTGACATCTTGGATCAAAACTATAACTGTCTATTGAAAGACAGCGCCAATGAAGGGTCATATTGGCTTATATATTCGGAATTGGAAAATACCCGTGCATGCTTATACTTCTGAATTAATTGTCAATGCTGGTTTTGCTTTCATTTTATTGTTGATTTTTATAATGTTTACATTTTAAGGTGAAAGTTTTAAATTGCCGAATATTTAGACCCAACGTGTGGAATTATACAATTAGCCCCTGTTTGTCCCACATTATTTTTTTCATTTTCATTCTTCTACTCATTTTCAACCACACATTATTCAATAAAATAATATTTTCCATCACATNCATTATTTTTTTCATTCTCATTCTTCTACTCATTTTCAACCACATATTCTTTAACAAAATAATATTTTTCATCACATCAATAACTTTTCCTTCTTTTTCAACCACATATCTCCCATCACATCACTTCAAGAGAATGCATTTTCTCATTTTAATGTGCACCAAACACACTCTTAAAAGCAATAAGTCACTTTTTAATTAATTCTAAATAGTTAATCAATCACGTCAATTTATCGTATGGTTTGAATACCACAATCCATAAATAATATAGTAAATAACACAAGAAAATCCTTCACAGGATTAAAAACTTCGAGACCAAGTCAGTAATTTTCACTATAGACAATAAGAACTTACAGTATGATCCAGCCTAGAAAACCCTCTAGACTCGTTAATCTAATTCCTGCAATCTCCAAAATCCGCTGGAACGTGCTTTACTCACACATGTTCTCGATCTTCTGGAATTGTCTATCTCTAATGGATTACCAAGAACACCTTGTTCTTGTATTCTTTCTGTGCTTCTGGTCCAACTTCTCTCAATTTTCAGCAACCTCTGAAAGCTATTGAGAAAGTACATTCCTAAGTATATTTAGGAAATGGGTGTCTTGGATTATATGATTTTGATGTTTTTCCCAACTTGTGGTTGATTGATCCCAAGATGTAGAATTGTTAATTGATTTCCAAAAGATGTTATGAAGGTAGAAAATAATGACCAACTATCCACAAAAAGGTAATGGGCATTAGGTATTTATTATAGGAAATATTTGAGTTAATAGGATGTATAAACTCTTGAAATTCACGAACTAGTTTTTCTTGAAAAATACCGTCGCTCGAGCGCCAAGCTGCGATAGGCGAGTGACGGTTGGGTGACAATATTTCTGTTTTGAATGCTCAAGCATGAGCTTGGCGGCAAGCTAACATAATTTCGGTGACTCTTTCTCCATATTCCATATTCGAACCTAAATACTCCTAGTTCATCTATACATCACCCCAAAAGACTCCTTAACTTTTACAACCTTAATAACATCTATGTCCTTACTCTCCTTTGTAGTCGTGATTTTAGGCCTAAATCTCTCAGGTAAGGATCTAAGGATTTTTTTGACAATCTTATGCTAAGGAATTCTCTCACCTAGGTTGAAACTATAATTAACTATGTTATTCAAGATAACATAGAAGTCATCGAATGTCTCATAATTCTTCTTCCTAATCTTTTCAAACATATTGGTCAACATCTGTAACTTAGAATTCTTAACATGAGTTTTCTAATATATGGTCCGTAAAATATCCAAACCTCTTTAGCAATCTCAGACATACACACACGCCTAAATTCTTCTAGTGACAGCTATAAATAAAGCATGTAAAGTCTTACTATTTTTTTTTTTATAGGTAAAGTCTTATTATTCCAATTACACGTCAAAATTAGTCTTCGACCAATTAGCTATAAGAGTGAAGATAACAACATCATTAACAGTGCAAGAAGGGGCAATCCAACCATTTACTACGCTCAACTAAACACGCTCGTCTATCGATTTCAGGAAGGCACTCATTTTAAATTTCCAATAGGCGTAGTTACTGCCATCAAAATATGGCGGGACAGATAATGATTAACTACTCATCTAGAAAACTAGGGCCAGGAATCGAATTTGGGCTCTAATACCACTCGAAAGTTTTAAATTACCGAATTTTTATATCCAACGTGCAGAATTATACAATTAAAAGCAACAAGTCACTTTTTAATTGTTTTAAGATAGTTAATCAATCACTTCAATTTATCATATAGTTTGAATGCCACAATCAATAAATAATGCACGAAATAATATAATATTTGTTGACAGAGAAAACCCTTTACAAGATTAAAAGCTGTGGGACAAACAATAAGAATTTACGGTATGATCTAGCCTAAAAAACCCACTAGATTCGCTGATGTAATTCTTGCAATCTGGAATGTGCTTCACTCAGCTCCCGATCTTCTGGAATTGTCTATCTCCTATTGATCACCAAAAACATGTCCTTGTACTCTTACTGTGCTTCTGGTCCAAACTCTCTCGATTTTCGGCAACCTCTGAAAGCTATTGAAAAACTACTTTTCTGAGTATATTTAGGAAGTTGGTGTTTTGAATTATAGGATTTTGATATTTTTCCCAATTTGTGGTTGATTGATCTCAAGATATAGAATTGTTAGTTGATCTCTAAAGGATGTTATGAAGGTAGAAAATAATGATCAACAACCCAAAAAAACGTAATGGGCATTTGGTATTTATAATAAGTATTTGGGTAGTATATGATAGATATAACTCTTGAAAATCGCGAACTAGGGTTTATCGAAAAATACCGTCGCTCGAACAATAGTCAAATGACAATGTTTCTGTTTTGGATGCTTAAGTATCAGTATAATTTTGGTGACTTTTTCTCCATATTCTACACTCGAACTCAAAGACTTCTAGTTCATCTATACATCACCCCAAAAGATTCTTTAACTTTTACAACTCTTTTATAATAATCCTTTTGTCTAAAAAATTGCCAATACAACTTAAAACCTAACATAAGGTATTAAAGAGATTGAGAAAAAGTTGTTTCAAGATTTGACATGCCTAGTAACAGAATCTATCCACCTACAGTATCCAATCAAGGACTTGTGCTGGAATACGCACATTTTCGCTTTTTCTGAACATCTAAGCAGGCCCCTAATTCTCTGTAGCATCGTGAGCCAGATGGCTATAAAAAACTTTTTTAGAGGACTGCATGAATTAGGAAGAACTGTGTTTGTTTATCCTTTCCCTACACCTAGAATTTTCGTTTATAGAAGAACCGACTTCCCATTCTCCGCTCCTAAAGAGTGATGTTTGGAGGAATAAAATATGAAGATCTGATATGTGTTCCGTTGGCTGATTACATTTTGAATGGACTTCTGGTTTCAGTTATATGTCGTACTTTTAGATTTTTATATATAGCTCTTTTATTTTAAGAATGCATTTTCAACTTACGTTGATCGTCCTAATACAATTAAGGTTGACGAAGAAATACATTTGATTGTGATTACAGGTCTGTTAATTTTAAATTTGTTCCTGAACCAGTTTTTGTATCAAGAGGATTTGCGCTTTTCTTATTGGCGGCTCATCTTAGTCTGCTTACAGTTTTTGCCCATTATAGATGGTGCCGGTGAGTAGTATATGAACTGTTGGTAGTTATCTATGACGCGGGCTTGGCAATATATATTGTTCTAATTGTTTATACAACTTCAATTCTAAGTTTCTTTTGTCGATAGGTCCATGGTGTTTTCTTTAAGTCATCATTTGATTTTATTCTCTTTTCTTATTTGTCCAACTTATGCAGGCACGAAGGAGGGCTGTTCTCTCTCTTGCATTCTAGAATCATTCAAATGAAGCTTAGAACTTTTCCGCTTAAACGGTTCAACAGTCATGACTCGAATTTCCGATTTATCAGAATGGAGCGTAAGTAATGGATTCCTCCTTGCAGGGTTAAATCTTCTAATCTCTTTTCATGGTTATATATTTGCATTTCAAACATTGGTTTACTTGATTCAGACATTGCGACAACTATGTTTGTTGGGAACTTCATTGGAATTGTATGTGCTCGATCCCTGCACTATCAGTTCTATTCTTGGTGAGTCTTGCAAGACAGTTCTGCTTTACCTCTTGGGTTTATCTAGTTGCGTAGGAAGGGACAAGGGTTCATATTTTAACGATCATATTGTCAGACTGTTTAGTTGCACATTTTCTCTAAGTAGAAATTGAAAAGCCATTAGAATTTTAATATTCTTATGGCAAGGACCACTTCAAATTATTTCCCAAACTTCCATTCTTACATGCCACCTTTACAAGGCCTCCATTGCCCTTTCACCTGCCCTAGCTGGCTGGAAACTAACAAGATTTGCACATTGCATTTTTTGGGGATGAAGAGCATGTTTGGCTACGCTTAAAATATTAACTTTTTTACTTGAGTGAGAAAAAAAGTTATCACATCCATGTTTAGAAAAAAACTTTTTTTTAAAGCTTAGCTAAACATGCTCTAAATGACTGGGGGATATTATAAACAGAGCGCGAAATATATCGATGTTAGGTATCTCATATCCATGGTCCAATGTAATCATGATGTCTGTTGCTTAGTATTATGCTTATCCAATTTTTGAAATACTATCATTTATAGTTGAAGCATTTTATGCAGGTATTTCTATAGTTTACCCTATTTATTGTGGAGAACACCTTTTCCTACATGGCTACGGTATGCTGCTCGATAATGTAACTCGTCGTTTTGCTTTACTTGTGCCCTTGGTGTTTTTCATGAGAATTTAAGAAGTCGATCTTTTCTGCAGTTTAATTTTGTTTGCGACAGTCGAGTGTTGCTGGAATATCTATCCCTCAAATATTTATTCATCGGCGCTTCTGCTCGGGGTTCACTTAATTATACTAGGAGGTCTCTGGAATGCTTCGCCTGAATATCCATATGAGCATGATACGAATTATAAGTCTTCAAATTCCAAGAAGAAGAAAGCCAACTGAATTGCTAGTTTTGTAAGCTATTTATTTAAAATTGTGTACCAAGTTAAACCTGTTCCTGGATATGAACTAGTATGAAGAGAAAAGGTACAACTATTAGGTCAGCTCAGTGAAAAGAAACCAATTTCTTCTAAGGTGTGTGTTCATGAGGTGCGTTTGTTATGCTGGACTGGATGGGATTTGACGGGATAATGAACAAGCATCTCGCCTCTCTTCTTTTAACCTTACCCAGTTCCATTTTGTACAACATTAAAAATGCTATTGTAAGTTATAGAAATACGCAATGGGTTGCCTATGATTTAGTCAAATCAAGAATTGCTAATGGTGGAAAAATTAACCATTGCAAGGTAGAATAAAGAAGCTGCAGTGCCATGGTTGTCTATGTTTGCAACTTGGATGTTATTCTACCCGGTCGAATTTTAGCCTTGCGATATGACAAAAATGCCCTTGCACCTTTTTAGTTCGAGATAGAATATAATGTCCTTGTATAACTCAAGTCTTGAGCTGAGATTCTCGCATTATACCAGGAGCAAGAAACATGTTTGGTCCGAATTGGACAGAACAAAAAAAATAAAAATTAACTCCAGACAGTCGGTAACGATGGAGCATTGGCGGTTGTAGGGGTTAGCTTCACCACCCGGTTCGTAGTAGTAGTGTGATGCACCTTTTGGGAGCAGGGGACACTGTTGGCTTGCAGCGCACCACATCTTACATATTTGCACCTTAACAATTTCAACCAACCCTTTTCTAATAATTTTTAGTACTCAATCTTGGATTTATCGTATTTTTAAAATTGGTTCTAAGACTCGAAATATAATTGGATAACATTTCCTAAAGCAAAAACGGGATAAGAATCGAAACTAGTTATTTTTGAAATTTTGGATATGAAAATTAAGGCTACACTCTCTCCTTGCCTTTAGAGTGGTTTTAAAGTCCAAACATTCAAACTGAGATTCTAAATCCCAACATCCTATATGTAAATCTAGATCCCAAGCAATGATAATTATCACTGTAAAAGTTTAAATTACGTTCAATTTTCACCTGACTTAAATTTGAAGGGCGAAATCCTCAAATCACTTAACATCCAACTTTAATTCTCGGTGTGCTTTTAACATCCACGTTAACGGTTCTATAACATAAAGATATAAATTCACATATTTTAATAAGTTGGCTAACTGAACCTCATTTTTAAAAAATAACGACCCAAAATCACGCTACTCGCAAATTTGAGAAGCCAAGCACAAACTTTCCCAAATTTGTATATATATTTTCTCAATTAGTAAATTGTTTCGCATGTAAGGAAAATTTAATATAAAAGTAGTGTGTTTGGTTGTGCTTGAAGTAACTTATTTTGAAATATTACTAGGAAAGAAAGTTAATTTTATACACTTCCCAGCCTATATTTGGTTCATGTTCGTAAGTGGTTTATACATACTCGATCCCTTTTTTATTTACGCATTTCGAAAAATTCACAAGTGTCACATATTCATCCACCACTCTTTTCTATTTGTTTATAATTTAAACGGTTTACAAACACTTCCCAAACATATAAGAGTAAGTTTGTCTTTTCATTCCAATTCAACTGTATAGTTAAACACAAGTCACAAAAGGGGACAAAAGAAATTAAGCATACAAATACTATTTACCCTCAACTAAATTACTAAAGAACCCATTCTTTATCCGCCTCCCTGAGCCATCCGGCACTTGTTTCCCAGCCCTAGCACCTTCCCCTTGGCTTCCCACATCCCCTGGTCACTCTAGTACAAGGTTCAAGTCGATCAGTTGGCAATGAGAATGCTCATTGACAATCTCAAAAGGCCTTTTAACCATAAATATATTCACTGAATTACTGTATGATAAGTCTTTTAGAATATGAACCAGAACCTGTTAGTATTAAAGCAAGACATATTCCAACTACCTAAATCATTCCTCGCCTCGCACAAATAAGAGCTACGAATCATTATGAAGATAATCTCCCACCTATACCGCAATATAAAGTTAGTCAAGTCTTTGGTTTCAGGTGATGCTTCCTTCAATGTAGCTAACCCCACAAAAAATGTACCAGGGTTTTTCCTACCCCATTAGTCAACAATAGACTGCAGAATACTAATGTAAAGATGATAAAACTGCACACTGATAGAAAATTTAACCACAAAATACTACTTGCATTTTATACTTCTCAATTATTTAGATTGACCAGTTCAAACTGTTAGTTATATGACATCTACATTGGGATAATTACATCATCGTTAACCAACAAATCAGCATGGAAAGACGATGACTCGAGAAATCTAACCATGGACATATATACATTTCTCCATACCCTTCCTTAGTAAGCTTCTTCAGGCTTAAGGAAATTGTGATAGTCCAGCTGGGTCATCTCTCCACCAGTTGCCGGGTCAAACTTGCACCGATAGAAACTGCATGTAGTTCCAACAAAAAATCAATTATTCTACTCATCTAAGAGAGAGGAAAACATTTGAGTTTTTTGGTGAGTCAGATTGTATAATACTCAATGGTATTAAAGAAGAAAAAGAACCTTAAATCTTTTCTTTAATATAATATTGTCCAGCTCTATCCTATATTTTGTGCCAAACATGCCCTTAATAGGGAAGATGGCTTAAAGGGTCATGTCTCTGTTGGACAGTAACGACTCACACAAGTACAGATTGAGGTCTATATTATATAGGGGGGTTGACGGTGAAATTTGATTGACGGTGAACGTGCTGCTAGGGCATAAAAAGTTAAAATTGAAGTCACCATCAATAAAAGCAGATGTTAACTGACCTTCCATCCAATCCAAGTATCACTACTGTATTCTTTTGATGACCAAATGCAACAATATATCGAGCACCTTCAAGCAAACGAAACTGAGCAACTGACCATTCAGAGTTGAAATACTTAGGCAGCACTCCTGCCAAAATGGTAATCTGGTTTAGTACCAGAGGCCAAGAAGAACTAAAAAAATGATAGCGATGGCCGCTGCATACCGTGTGCCAATGCCAACTGATCACCCTAGGGGGAAGGCAAATATACGTCATAGACATGTGCATGCAAGTGCTTGCACGTACACACTCATTAATCATGGCAACAGTGCAGAACTAAGCCCATGTTTGTCTCTAATTCTTTTAAAACTCTTTTTTCTATATACTCATTTTCAATTACACATGCACAATAAAATATTCTACACGTAAACCCAAAAATTTTCCAATCTTTTTAGCCGCACATTCTACAAAAATTCACTATTCAAAATAATGTTTTTCCAAAAAAATGGTTCTCAAACAGGGGCTAATTAAAAATAATAAAGCACGTTGGGGAGTGTTTAAAAGTGAGTCAATCTTACTTTTAATTTAATTATTTTGCCAAACATAATTTTAGAAGTTAGTTTTTTATACTAATAAAACTTACCTTTGCTTTTACTGAGAAATGGATAGCAAAAAAGCAGAATGGCAGCAGTTCTATTTTTTACCAGGAAAACAGGGAAATACACACCAAGATGAGGTTTTCAAGGGCTAGACAATCCAATTCAGATGACAATCTCCTTTTCACACTACATTGACTTCAGACAAACTGGTTTTTTTTTACAGATCCAAAGGATAAATAATAGCTTAATACAGTGCTCACTTTCAACAAAGTATGTTCTTTTCCTTTATATGCAGTTTTATCAGGCTTCTTCCTTCACATGCAGCAGATACATAAAATTCTTCTATTAACTCGTTGATGACCATCTCTCAATTTTCTGCTGATGTCAAATACATCAGGAATGTAACTGATCTTTGAGTTCCCCATTAATCAAATATTTGACGCCTTTCATAAATTTTCCACTAGTAGCTCGTCCATGACGAAAAGAATGCAGTGTGCAATAATGTTGAATTGTTAATTAAGGGGAGTACAACATTCAGACCAAGTCTAAGAAAATAGTATACCTTTGATGAATGAGAGAGAAGAAATAGATGTGGTCGCAGCAAGATTTCGATCAGGCGGACTATCGGAGCTATCACTTCCAAGGTTTCCTAAACTAACCTTGAGGTTAAAAACATGAACAGTACCCTTATCACTTGAGACTGCTAACCACTGGGCAGTGGGCGAGATTGCCAGGCTATATATTTCTGCTCTGTCTGCACCCCTTCTTACCTGCATCAAATTTCCAAGTATTTCAATCAGATCTGTGTTTCATGAATGCACAAGTTGATTGACCATAAATGCATTTGAAAGAACACTTTCAGCGTCAGAATTATCGAGGAAGACACTGACACATATGATTAGCACAATGCAGAACAAATTAATTTATCAACAAGTTGACAAAGGACTCAAAATTTCATAGTAAAGATGATGGAAAAACCTACTAAAGCACAAATGGATTTTTTTCCCTTAATTTGTACGAGCACATGTTCATCTATGGATCACAATAAAAAAAATTAGAGATAACAAGAATAAGAACTCTTCAACGATACAAAATGAGTAACAGTACAATCTATGTCAGCAAAAAGGAAAAAGTAACAGCAGTAATAAGTTCAAATTCAACATATCTGATAGACCGACTCGAGGTGACGACAATGAAAGAGAAATAACAGATAGCATCACCACAATGCATCCATATTTGTATCAGCAGCTTCTCCAAATTAGAATAAACCAGCAGTCATCTTTCGTACAAAACATATTGTTTTCATTTAATGAAATGATCACAACATTCACAAAACCAAGTGATACACTCCATCAGCACTTTTTGGAAAACATAGTGAAAGTTTCGTTGCTATTGAAGCAAGAAACAGGATATACAAAGAGGACAAAACTCAAATCTTTTCGTAAGACATAATTGTTAACTTGGTCCACTTCTGCAATCTGAAAGATTAGAATCAGGCACTTCAATCATAATCAGTCTGAATTCCTAGACATGCTAAAACTAAGGGTCAATTACCACAATATCATAAACTCCTGGGGATAAGTCTGATGAACTCATGTGCATCCAATAATTCAACCTCCCCCTCACATGAAAAAATGCAGCAGAGCACCCTCTAAGTATGGATCATCTAGACCTTGTAAAACCAGAACACGAATTCTCTTTGTTGACCTCTAAATAATGATCAACAAATTCCTCACACCTAACCAGGGAGTTCCCCTCCCAAAATGGCTATTTGGGAAGAAGATATTCAAATTAAACTCTTTTTTTTTTCAATCCTTTCCTGGTCATGCCTCGTTATAGATTTCTGGCCAAGCCTTAAGGGTAAATGAATCATTTTTGTTGGTGATACATTACAGCTATTGATTGGTTGACTTGTAACTGAATCTGTTACCTATTCATGTTTTATTCATTAACTCACGTGTCCTTCATTTATGGGTTGTGAAGTCATGATTTATACACTTGTTCACGTTTCGATAACAGTTTTTGCCGATGTGAAATGATTTAATAAAAACAGTTTTACCATTTTTGATTGCAAGTCCTTGCACTTATAAATGCTCGCTTCTACTTCCTAAGGTTAGCATATGGTTTAACTGTCTTAATATGGTTTGTACAACAGAGGTACGACCGTACGAGTTCGCAGTTATTCCTCTATGAGTTTTTTGTTGTTAACACTCAACTTTCCCTCAGTTTTCGAGGCAGTCTCCACTAAGGCAAGATAAAAACAGCTAGTACTTAGTTTATTGTGGAAAAGGGAACATATATAAAATTAATTCTATATTAACAGGGATGCACTTTCGGCTCCTATAAAAAGCATTTTAGTTTTTACCTCCTGTTTCCTAAACACGGAATTTATCAATTTCTTCCTCAATTCAGTCATTCGTGTCTTTTCAAATGTAATTAAGCCATAAATAGAAGTATAGAACTCAAAGCTTTAAGAGACGTAGTTTCATAAAGGTATCCAAAGCAGCAGAATTGCAAACAATTTCTCACCTCCTGCAACAAAGTGCCATCATGTGTATTAAATATCCGAACCAGTGTCCCCTTGCTACTAGCAGTGGCAAGCAAATTCCCGTCCAGTGACAGCGTAAAGCACGCGATCCTCGAATCATGAGCCAAAATAAACTTGGTCCTCTTCGACGAGTAATGTTCCACCCTAACCTGCCCCTTCTGCAACCCAGGGCAAACCAAGACAAACGACCCGGCCACCTGTGAAACCGTGCAAAGGCCCTTAGGGTTCGCAATGGTCTCAATTTGATGCAACAGCTTCAAATCCGAAAAATTGTACACGAAAATTTTCTGCTCGAGGACCACGACAATCCGGTCCCTTCGTAACCGGACCCCGCGGACCTCCGACCGGAAGGAGAGCTCCCCGATGCAGCGACTCTGGTGATCATCCCAGATCATGACCTTGTTTAGTGGATACTGAGGGGTTTCACCACCGCCCACGAGGGCCAGGATGTTACACCGGAAAAGCATCTCCACCGTGCCGATGCCGCCGTTGCAGTCGAAATCCCGCCGGAAAATCTCACGAAACGGGTCGCAGTTATAGATTCGAAACCCCTGGTCAGTGCCCATAGCGAAGCAGCCGTAGTCTTGGTTAAACGACACGTGAAGGAGCGTGGGAATTGACCCAGAAACCGAATTCGGGTCTGGGTCTGGGAAAACGAAACTCCGGGGAGGATTGTTGTTGTCATCAGAATAGTATACGTCATCGTTTTGGGGTTCGTAATCGGGCGGGTCAGGTTGCATTTCTTGCTGCTGTTCGAGGTAGGGTTCGAGCATCGGCGAGGGAAAATTAGGGTTCGGATTCGGGTTTGGCTGGGAGGGAAAACTAGATAGAGTGGACATTGTTAAGGAGAGGGTGGGAAGGGGATATAGGAGGAATTCAGAGGAAATAATTGAACGAATTTGGAATTTGAAACAATCGAATAGACGAGAGAGATGAGTGGGTGTGAAAAATTGACGGTTATATAACCTTAAGTTCAGTTAATCAACTAACGACTGAGCTCGATACCCGTGTTGGGCAATGTCCAGCCAGCCAGGCAGCTCAATAGTTTTTTAAGCGAGAACAAAACATAATTCCCAGTAGGAAAAAGCCTCTTGTACCGAAGAGTGTCCCTCCTCTCACATGAGGCGCGGCCCCCACATGTATTAAATAATGCCGACCAATGACCCACACCTCATATTGTGTGTAGTAGCCTAGTAGGTAAAAAAGTTCGGTAAGTGTAGTAAAACCCATAATTATAGTAGGTGTTTGGTACGAATTAAAATTAGTATTTTAGTAGATTGTGATAAAAAAATTTGAAATGTGAGGTTGAAAAACTGTGACACCTATGAAAGATGTGGTTAATATTGATTGTTTAACTTTGACTTAAATTAAAATATGATTTTAATTCGAAACAAACAAGGTCTAATATAATATACATTTATTGTCTCTATATCAATTGACATACTATATCAATTAACATATTGATTTATAATCCCCACCTTACCTCACTGTAGAAAACTCCAAAAAAATAAAGTTATCCCTCTCTCTCCACATTTATAGACACAAATAATTTTACAAGTGGTGGTGGTGACAAGGTGTCACTATATTTAGAAAATAGATCTGCGTGATGGCAATGATGGTGCATTGCAGGTGATAAAAGTGCATCGAAGTTTACCTGTTTAATGGTGGTGGTGGGGTGGTGAGGTTGTAGCAACGTTTTAAGTACTATATGCTAGCAGTAGTGTTGCATTGTAGTTGACGAGATTTGTGACTAATTGTGTTATATGTGACCAAATTTATTGTTTATGATTATATATGTTTTATCGGTGACTAACTGTGATCAAACCAGTCTAATTGGTGATTGTATGTAACTAAGTCACTGACATGTGTTATTCGTGACTATTTGTGACCAAATTTATATTCGGTATGACTATCTGTGACCAGATCAATCTAATTTGTGACTCATTGTTAATCTAATCACAAACAGTCACAATGAATACATAATTGGTCACACCCTATCACAATAAATACATACTTGATCACAAAGGGTCACCACAAACAAATCTACACACACCAAAAACAAACACCACAATCTACGACCACTCACCACCACAATCACTCCAATACATCACCAGTACCACCTTCAACTCAAGTTTTCCTTCATTGTGACTGTCTGTGATAAAGTTTACATACAACCACAGTTAAGACAAATCTAGTCATAATCGGTCACAATGAAGATAAACTTAGTCATAATCGATCACAATTAACACATACTTGATTATAGAGGGTCATTACAAATAAATTTGGACACATCGCAAACCAGTACCATAAACTATTACCTTCGCAACCCAAACAGCAAGCCAAATAGCCTTAAAGTACGACTAATATCCGGATTGATAGATTAAACAAGAAACGCTCCGACCTCCAATCCACCATCATCTGCACCTTAATCCATAACCACCACCATCACCAATTGTAATGCACCACCACCGCCATCACTTGCAAACCACGATCACCACCTATACCATAATCCATCATCATCAAAACCTGACTACCACAACCACCAGCAACCACTAGTTTTCACAACATCCTCCAACTCCCACCATCTCTGCCATCGTAGAGAGATAGATCGGAAAAGGGCTATATTACAGCCCCTCTCTAGAAACTATGTAACGCCACCATTGTATCCATACTAGCGTCTCGCACCACCACCTCGAACCTTATCGTATCTGGAGAAGACAGTAGGAAGAAGATGGTGGTTGGAGGAAGACGATTGTTGAGAGAAGACGATGGTCGGAAGAAGACAATAGTTTTTTATAATGGAATGCTAAATCCGTGTTTTCGTGTTATTTTCTCATTTTAAGCTCCTGTTTGATGAGTTTTTTTTGTTCAACACTCTTTTTTCAAAATATTTATTTTTAATAATATATTCACACAATAAACTATTTTGGACATGAACTCAAATTTTTTTCTACATTTTAACTGCACATTCTTTAAAAAATTACTATTCAAAAAATTATTTTTCCTAAATAATGGTTATCAAACAGGGGCTAAGTTTTATTGTTTATTTTGATTAACATTTAGGGAAAAAATAATTTTTTTTCTGACACGAAATAATTGCTAAAATTCTCAAACAAAACTTGAGAATGGTGTTTTCTTAACGCCATAAATATTAAACTAACACTTAGAACCACCCTTAAAAATCTAGGTTTTTAAATAGGGAGAGGAAAAGAAATACTATGTGGGAGAAACAAAATAAAAATTGACGTTGATGTGATCTTGACTTGATATCTTAGCAAACTAATATCATCAATTCAAGTTATACAATAACTCTTTTTTAAATTTTTACGTTGTACGATGAAAAAATGAATCAAATATGTATATAAGAGGACACGTTAAAAACATTATATAAAAAATGTGTTTCAACATCTGGATTTAAATTTTTGGATGAGATAGTTTGACCCTATTAAATGTAACAATAATTATTGAATTTGTTACACTCTGGCCAGACATAAGAACAAGGACGCCAAGTAGGGGAGTAGTCACCACATCACACGAATCATGTGAGAACCTCACATAACCACGAGCACTTTGTTAGAATCAGAGATTCAGAGTACCTCATCGAAGGCCATGCCCATAAGGTTACATTACATGTCTCTTTTACTAGGGAGGATTCTTTTCGACGACTCGTCTTCAGAAGAACAACGAAGGTAGGTAGAGTGGATCAAAATATCAACTCTCTAGCTGGCTGAAGCAAACGAAGAAGAGAAATGCTATGGTTACATAATTTTTATCCATAATGGTTCACATAACACTCACATGGAAAAATTATGTACCACTAGATAATAAATACTCTCGACTTGATTAAAGAAAATGTTTGCAATATTCTTACCCGATCAAAAACTCTATCAATTTATTTCTCCACATTCAAATTTTTTTCTAGTATTTGACTTGATCGTTGGAGTACAAACAGTCATTGGATCACCTCTTTGGAGGGATGACAATTGCATCGTAATAGGGTCTTGGTGTACATGTAAAGCATAGGTTGGAAGAAGAGGTTAAATGGATCTATTTGACGATCTTTCAGAGTTGAGGTCAACTGAACTTTCGAAATTCTTTATAATAAAATATTAGCTTTTTCTAGATTTCTTATTAAAAGATAAGAAAATGATACTCTAATATTTAGCCATTTTCGAGTCCATGTTCCCTACAAATATGTAAGATTGATTTGGAATTCACATCAACCCTAGGAAGTGGTGTTGTCAATTTTGCAACTAATTTAAACTTTATCGACATGTTTAATACATTAATATTAAAAATATCAATAATCATATGTTCAGCCTCATATAATTTAACGTATCAAACTTGTTTTATGTCTCTAAATATACAATTAACCTCACACGTCACCATTAATCGATCCATATCTTTAGGCGTAATCGTTAAAATATCAAAGAACATTCATTATTTTTTTTATTTTATTTTTATCAAGTGCATTTAATATATATTAGCTAGCTAAGTATATAAAGAAAATAATGAACACCACACAAACTTGAAAGAAAGTACATCTATAAATTAGCAAATTAGATACAAACCCCAAAAGTACAACCCTTCGTAACTGTAATTAAGAGAAAACGTACATAAGCATGACAAAGAAAATAGAACCCTACTACATGAAAAGGTCATTGACATGTTTTTTTACAAGGGGGACACATGTCATTATTTCATTGGATGATTTGAAAAATAAAGACCCATACAGGTGCTGCGAACGTAGCACCTATCAAAGCCTCTGTCAATTAACCATGTGCAAGCAACATTATTGAATAAAATAACCCATCCACCTTTGCCGTGTACGAACCACAAGACCATCCACTTACCGCCTTCATTTTTTGAATTTTCTTTTTCATTTTTTATATAGGTTGATCTCTACTTTTGTAGGGGTAACGTGGCCAACAAATTTCGGCTCCATTCACTTCCATATAACCTTGTTCCTACACATTTAAACAAATCGTGAGTTACCCATTGCCTTCTTCTCTGATGGAAAAGACAATTGCGATGGTCAAATTAGTCATGAGAAGTAGTATATTGGGTATGGGACGTGTTTGAGACATGAGCCACAAAAGTGTTCGGACATTGAGGGCGTATTGAGAACGTAAAAACAAGAGAGCAAAGTTATAATGTGAGTTACCTTCAAATGACACTGAGTGTGAGCTTTTATATATAGTAGAAGAGGAGAAGTTGTCACGGTTGGATTAAGAGACACGTGTCATTATCTTGATGGTTGACGTGTCTCGTCCCAGACATCAATATATCAATCATAGACTAATTGACATTTCTTGTTCTCTGTAAAGAAGCCACTCTAAAGCCTATGTCTGACTTTTGAAATATAGATTGACAATTTGACATTTTAGATGTTTGTTGTAGGGATGTCACATCAATCAATCATAAAAAAAATTTGTATAAAAGATCCATTGGAAGAGGTGAGATGGAAGTGTTTTCCATCGGCAAAGAGGCTATTTGCCTCATAATCTCTCCCTGCAACATGTTCAACACTTCGCCTGATCATCGAGGTTCGACCTCTTCATGATACCTCGACGGAGGTGATGCATTACCTCGGCTCCTTGTAGGTGGTCTCATCTCGACAAGGTAGGTAAAATGGTGGTGTGGAGTGTGAACGTGATTGGGCTTACTAGCTGACTGCTACGTGGCCATGATTTGAAGCCTCATTAGGAGAGACATATATAAGAATATATATTAACATTTATAAATTTAAGGCTTTCATAAAATAATAATACTTGTCATGAAACTTCATATTTTAGATAATCCAAAAGACTGGCTTATTAATATTAAATACTTTCCTTAAAAATAGTAATTTGTCAAAAATATCTTATACTCAATAAAACCATGAAATAGTGTTGGTAATTAAATTGAGATGATTGAATTAAGTTTAATCTGACTCTATCTTATTTCAAGTATTCGTCTCGAATCATTTAAGTTTCATCATTTTAAAAATGAGAATGAATAACATATAATGAGCTTATGCTCAATAAGGCAACCGCAACCGCAACCACAACCACAACCACAACCACATTAAATATGTTTATGATATGTGTATGTGTTACTTTAAAATTTTTTCTCACTAGTCTCAGAGTCGATGTTGGCTCACTAAATACCAATTCGAAAATCAAGAAATAGATCCGAATACTAAACATTCACACTTAAGGAACAAGTCAACGAATCTATCTCTCCCTAACATTTCAGAGAGACGTATATATACATACATACATATATATGTATATATGTATATATATATGTATATATACATATATATATGTATATATACATATATATATGTATATATGTATATATA